>JBBPNA010000204.1:0-46211 GCA_038090555.1 Boletus subcaerulescens | reverse complement strand
TTGCCATGCCAACATGCAGCAAAACATTACTTGTCTCTTATCCGCCTCTGGGGCGCACCAAATGGTCTGTGTTCGTCAATCACAGAGTGCAAACATATCAAAGCAGTGAAAGAGCCATGGTGCCATTTTAGCAAGTTTAATGCACTTGGTCAAATGCTCCGAACCAACCAGCGCCTTGACAAGATTGCTGCTGTGCGTGTGGACTTCGAGAGCCGAAAAATGCTCAATGAATCTTGCCTCTCGTCGGCAATCAACATGCTTGGTACGCTTGATTTTTTCTGCAATTATAGTTTGACTTACCTTGTCTGATATAGCTCGAACTATTGCATCTGAGTCCAACAACGATCAGAACAACACGGGTTTGGATCTACCTCAACAAACCGCAAGCATTCTAGGCGACAATGAACATCCTGTGCCTGTCTCACAAGGTTTTCTAGAGTGCCGGCAAGCACGCACCTTGCCTGCCTTGGCGGCAGAGTTGGATGTTGCCAACTTAGTCACCTTGACACGGTGTTTCCTCTTCAACCAGTATCACCCCGATGATGATTGCGATCCGACGGAAATCCCTCTGTCGGACTGCCCTTATTATGAGGGTCGCATAAACGTGTACAACTCAGCATGTGCACGTTTTTTTGCACCTAGTGATTTGAGTGGCCTTGGAGGAATGCAAAAGGAATTTATTCAATCGACACCACTCTGGAGGAAGGAAGGTGGTCGAAGAGACTGCGTGTTTGTCACTACAAAAGCAGACAATCTGGAGGCCACCACCATGGTTGCTTTCGACATCGCTTGCATTCTTGCCTTTTTCACTTTCACTTGTTGGGATGGAAGGCACTTCCCTTGCGCCATCGTTCGCTGGTTTGACAAGATTGGTGATTCTCCTGATGAAGATACTGGGATGTGGATGGTCCATCCAGGCTATCTCCCAAACTGCTCACCTAATTATGTGGTAATACACCTCAATTCGATTTACTGCACCGCCCACTTGATTCCTGTGTACGGTACTGATCGCATCTCCCGGAACATCAAACCACACCACTGCTATGATGCGTTCCGTGCATTCTATGTCAATAAGTATGTTGACCATCATGCTTTTGAGATTGCGAGCTAGGTGCTGGCTCGTGATACTTTCCTCATTCGCCATTTCCCTCCCCCCTTACCATGTCCTTGCAACAATGAGCAGAGGACGACAAAGCACCGTTGTATGAGGATGGACGAGGCTCAGGATGTCATTATGAGATCCACCTCTTGCATGACAAGTGTGGTCCTGTTCTGGAGAGCATTGTCGCACGTGCCAACAGTGCCATTCGCAGGATGGAGTAGACTGGTGACTACGTTCAGCTTGTAGGGTTATCTGCAACGTTGCCCAATTACCAGGACATGGCTACCTTCCTTCGCATAGACAAGTTGAAAGGACTCTTCTACTTTGATGCCTCCTACCGTCCGTGCGAACTTCAACAACTATTTATTGGTGTCACTGAGAAGAAAGCTATCAAGTGATTCCAGGTCATGAACGAAGTCACTATGAAAAGCTCGTTGACCAAGCGGGGAAGAATCAAACCCTTGTCTTTGTCCACTCTCGCAAGGAAACTGCCAAGACAGCCAAGTTCATATACAACATGGCTATTGAAAAGGAGACGATCACCCAGTTTGTCCGACCCGACTCTGCTATGTGGATGGCTCCGTCCAGGTGTTGGTTTGCACAGCAACGCTTGCATGGGGTGTCAACCTTCCCGCTCACACTGTCATCATCAAAGGGACACAGATATACAATCCTGAGAGGGGTTGATGGGTCGAGTTGTCTTCCCAGGACGTCCTCCAGATGCTAGGACATGCTGGACGGCCATGGTATGACACCTATGGTGAAGGCATCATCATCACAAACCACTCGGAGCTCCAGTATTATCTTCCACTTATGAACCAGCAACTACCTATCAAATCGCAGTTCGTGTCCAAGTTGGCAGATAATTTGAACGTGGAGATCATGCTTGGGACAGTCAGGAATCATGACGAAGCAGTGCAATGGCTAGGGTACACGTATCTGTGAGTCGCTTCATTTTACTCGTGCACTTTCCCCATCTCTGACCTGCTTGCTAGGTATGTACATGCGCATGCTCAAGTCCCCTGGATTGTACAGTGTGGGAGTCGACTACCAGAAGGACAACAACGGCCTGGTTCAGAAATGCACCGATATTGTGCATTCTGCCACGGCTTGAAAAGTGTCATCTTATCAAGTATGAACGCTCTTCCGGTCAATTCCAGAGCACAGAGCTCGGTCGTATCGCATTGCATTATTATGTGACCCACAACTCGATGGCAACTTATAACCAGCACCTGCGGCCGACAATGTCAACTTTGGAGTTGTTCCGGGTGTTTGCACTGTCGAACGAGTTCGAGTTGTTGCCTGTGAGTATTCTACAAAAATCTTGTCAGATTGACTTACAAGAGTATCTCAAGGTACGACAAGAAGAGAAACTCGAACTCGCAAAACTGTTGGAACATGTGCCTATCCCCGTCAAGGAGAGCGTCTGTTACAACTTTCTCTTTTCTCCTCACTTTACTCGTCTCTTGTACTACTATGCTTACTCGCGTGTTCGAACCGCACTTTAGGACTTTCTTTTTCTTTTCTTCATCGCTGACTCATTCCCCACATACAACCCTTATCTCTTATCACTTGCTTCATCAGCAACTTCCTTCCATCTTGTTCTCTCTTGTTCTATGCTTGCCCTTACGTTAACCGACCCTGAACTCCTCTCCATGTATATAAGACCGACTTCTAACTCGGTTGTACCTTAGCTTAGATCTCCCTTGATCTCCCTTGTACTACCTCGTACTTCGTGGAATCCATCTCCGAAGTCTCTTCGCCGAATCTAAGTCTCGCTGCTAGCACTAGACTAGCCCTTGTCTCTTGAACCCTCAACCCAGAACCATTGCTTAGCACTCAACTAAGTAACAGCATCTTTGTTCCAAAAGGACTCCGTGTCTCCGTAAAGACACGCCTACTCTGAAACCCTCATCCTCCCAAGTCTTCAAGGGCTATGTTCATCCCTATCCGGGCCAAATGTAACAGTGTTGACGAGCCTGCTGCCAAAATCAACATGCCCCTGCAGGCATACATATCTCAGCTCAAGCTTAAAGGTGCGTCTTGTTTGAGTTTCTCTGCTGTTCGGTCATTCACAACTACGATGCTATTTAGGATTTGTGTTGGTTGTGGACATGGTGTTCGTGCAGCAATCAGCTGGACGCATACTACGTGCCATGTTTGAGATTTGTCTTAAGCGAGGATGGGCTATGCCAGCCTGGGCGTGTCTTGCGTTGTGCAAGATGGTAGAGCGACGAATGTGAGTGTGTCTCAACTTTATAGTTTTTATGCTTGACTGATGAGATTAGGTGGGGTTCGATGACGCCACTTTGCCAGTTCAAGGGTGTACCTCGGGAAGTACTCCGGAAGGCTGAGGGCAAACAATTCGTGCGTCTACCTGGATAGCTTGTCGTGGAGTGAAATGCTAATACAAGTGTTTGTTTACTCTAGCCATGGTACCGAGAAGGGACCGGTGAGTTTGGGCTCGATCAGTCTATATCCCCCCCGTGAAACCTCGTACAAGAGATGGTTGGCAACTTCACCTCCCGTCTTACCTCTGCCTTTGGTGTCAAAGTCGGCGAGCTGACTGGTGATTCCCAAATGACGAAGCAACAAATTTCCGAGACCCAAATCATTGTCACAACGCCGGAAAAATGGGACTTATCACTCGCAAGAGTACAGACACCAGCTATACCAATCTCGCCGCGCTACTGGAAGGCCTCTCCGATCCCACCCACCCCCATCGCATACCTCCCCGTCCCGGAGCACGCTGTCGACCATGTCCGCAAGCTCCTCGCATCCTTGCACTTCAATCCCGTCATCGTCGTCTGATGATCATCAATGAGATCCACCTCTTGCACGACGAGCGCAGTCCTGTTCTGGAGGGCATTATCGAGGACGGAGCAGACCGACGACTATGTTCGACTTGAAGGGATATCTGCAACATTGCCCAATTTCTGCTTCCGAGCCTGTCTTCCGCCATTGTCTTTTACCTTGGACAGTACTAGTATACTTTTTTTCCTTGTTGTCGAACTACACTTAATGGCTCCTTGTATCACCTTACATTTGATAATATGCATAATCCTCTTTTTATTTTCGCACTTAACTCACTTTTCTGTATTATTAAGCTTTTTGGTAATTGAAGAAATGTAGCAAGTACGAACAAGGTTCGTTAAGTAGAGTGCTAAATTCCTGATGTAGCACCAAGAAAAAAGAATTTGCATATGTAATTTTCTAGCAGACCGCCAAAAAATACCAGTCTCTTATCTTATGTCTCATACCCCTAGTCCCTACCACCGAGGGGAAACTCTTCATTCCGACTTGACCCATGCACCCCATGGCCCATTTCAAGATCACCTGAGTTATCCATGCCATCCTCCACCTCGGGACCCTGGTTTCCATCCACGAATACCACTGCAGACATGGTTGTATCCGGACCAATGTTCAACCGCGACACCACGCCGAACCCGGTATCAATGTGAAAGCGACCATGGATGTCATGGTCATATAGCTCTCGTATGCCGATGATGAACCGTGGGACGAGGGTGTAAAAGATGATATAGAGTAACGTTTCCAGGAGGAGTGAAGCATTGTTTGTTGGAACCCCGGCGATGTTGAGCACATTAGTAACGACTTGGAAAAGCACGTTCCTGTATGTTGGGGTGACATTTTCATCGTTAGTATTTGTGCGGATAATCGTCAGCGGGATAGCCATGAGCGATAGGCAGGAAGGATAGGCGGAGATGGGGACATACGCTAAGAAATAAAGAATTCCGTCGCCCACTAGTTGTCGCATGTAACGGTTAGGCTGCCATTGCCTCGTCGCTTTGTACATCTCGACTGATTGTTTCAGGGTCTGGAAGACTGCAAGAATTATTAGTGCAGCAGCGAGTACTAATCGCGGGATTACAATAATTGCATTCAGTATCAATGGAAAGTTGGCCAACGAATCACTGCAGAATGAAAAATCGACGATTCGGACGATCGTAACTGAGAAAATGTGTGTAGGATTAAGTGAAGCCAGCCCATTGTATTGATGTATCCGATTTTACTTACCTGAGGAGTAGGTACCAGGATTGTTGTAGATTCCGTCAAAAACGACATTAGTGATGATTTGCACCACTAAAATGGACAGCATGGTATAAAGGATCGTTCTAGATCGATTCCACATTGCATAAACACGCAAAATCATCACCACTATCACCGAAATCAACATAGAGGAGGATGTAATTACAAGGAGGAGTGACTCACGATCAGTGGCAGCCAGGAGCAGAACAAATGCCCAAATAAATACTCGAATCATAACAGTACCTTTGAAATATCCATGTTTCATTGCGGTACTGCGGAACACAGTAAATGGGCATGCTTACATCTATCCGATCATTAGAAGCCCAAGATCCATTTCAAGGTGAAGCAAGGCACATACATCTATTGGAAACAGGTCATTGGCGATGGGCGAGGTGTATAATGGAAAAACAAATCAAACAGACCTCTAGAGGACCAGGAATAAAGGTAGTGCCAACTGTGAGTGTACTGGTTGAGATAACGATCCTTATTTATGGCCCTTGAACATACCGAGCGAGATGGTCCTGAAAATGGATTCAGGGTTAAGCATGCTCAAAGGCCTATACACTTACATAATCCAACAAAGACCAATGTAACGGACCTATTGGAATGGTCAGCTCAGGAAACAACGGACAAACTGCCCGAAACTAGAAGAACTGTACACACAACAAGAAACATTGTGGAAACCCAGGTCCATGGTTTGCACTGTGAGATCATTCGGGATGTTGTACGTGGGTGAGTATTGACAACGCCATACCCAGATGTAGTCTATCTTCGCGGATTATTAGCCATGAAAGAGATATATAGGAGAATTTGGACACCTCTCTTGGGAAGTTGAGGACTGTAGTTTTGACCAGCAGTTATGAGATGAGGAATGCTCACAAAATGCATTACTCACTATAATCATACACGATAGCAGTGACGATGACGACTGGATTGTGGTATCAGGTTAAACGTCAGCGGAGGAAGGAGCAAACGGACGGGAGCCGTAGTTGTTTAGAACAATCGATTCCAAGATGGACTGTGTGTCAGAGGACATGAGGTGTAAGCGAACCAGTGACGACTTTGATCGCAACCAGCAATTACGAGTGGGACCGATAGGTTCTTAATAGCAATCTCCCAGAGAACACAGGACAAGTTATTTATTGTCTGTTACCTAGTGCAAGGCTGTGTCAACGTATCTTTCCGTGATGAAGTTAACCACAATATCTTGGTCGTATCACAAACCCAGCCTGCAGATAATGAAATCGCCATGATCAACACCGCATTGCCATCATCCATGTCATTGATTCCATGGCGGTTGTACAGGTTAAACATCAGCAGACGGACGGGATGTATAGTTGTTTAGAACAAAAGATTTCAAGGCAGACTGCATGTCGGAGGACAAGAAGTGCATGGGAAACAGTGATGAGTTTTACAGCAATTACATAATGACTGAGAGTGCCCCCAGTGGCAAGTCTGACCGCCGATCAAAACCTCTTTCTCTGACCCATCCCTGTCGCCGCTACCATCTTTAGTGCTACAGAGATGGGACGATCGACCCCACCCCCGTCGTGGACGAGAACCCGTGGAAAAAGCTCGTCCCGTGCATATAGGCCTTCCACGTCGAGGACGACCATGACCCGCGGCTGTCGAATGTGCTCTTGTCTCACTCTACCACCCTCATCGGGACGGTCTTTCCGGGGGGGACTGCCAACGACCTTCGCCATCTGGGATAACACAGACACGCAGTCTGAAACAGAGTGGAATGGAATTAGATTGTCTGGTGTATAATCAGACTGCAATGGATCCGATGATGGGAAACAGTGCCTCGATCTTGATTCCAAAAGACCTGTTAGCCTCAAACCTCGACCATATATCATTATTTTTTGAGACTTACACCAACCCAGAGAACCGTACACCGTGCTCAACAAGCACACCACCTTCCGGATCGCCCCTGACATCTCTCCTTCCTCACAATGCCGTGATAGACCGTCTTGTCGTGCACGGAGTTTAGTTGCAACCGTCATCAATACATTTAAACACACTTGAGGGTGTGTATCCAACTCCCATGGCACATGCGCGAGACGTGGGTGCATTATTGATCATGTGGTCTGGAAACAGGCCCTTTGCTAGAAGGCAGGATAAGAGATAAGAAGACATGCGCCCCGCAAATGACGCAGCAACCACTGGCTTGCCAAGTAACACTGATGCCTTGGCATGCGTCGTCGATGAGCCATCCTGCATAAAATCAGTCGTTGAGAAGATGCTGAACCACGTTCCTGGCCTATCAGGCAGAACCACATGTCAGAATGCAGGGCAAGGGGAGGCAAGGGGAAGAAGTGGCTGCAACCGCCTGACCTCGCCCATGGTAGGCCATTTATCTTCCGTTACCCGTGCCAAGAATGACCATCAAGGTGCAATATTACAGCTGATTCCTGAAAGGACTCGGACGACACTGGATTTCGATTAATTATCACCATACCTTGGGGGGGAAACTCCGAGTCGTGAATTCTAGCCGCCGACTCTCCAAGCTGCTCCAACACTCACCATGAGCCTGACTCGGAGACTCTGCATCAAAGGGATATGTTTTGCGCTCGGTGTCCTAACTATTGGCTGGAACTCTTGAATGTGGTAAATAAGAGAGATGGTCCACAGTTGAATGATCAAGAAACTGAAGTGAGGCCGCCTATGCCATGAGCATCTGGCAAATTCTAAGTCGGTCACGTGGGTGCGGCTCTTGCCTCTCGCGGCGGCGACACCGCCGGCCGCTGCAACAGTTGCAGCTCTCGGCTGAGGACTCGGAGCGTCCTAACTCCTGCATCGTGCCGTCTTTCGCACCCACCCACCACTCCCTCTTCAGGACAGGGAGATATCCCATCGTCCGTTGCGCCACTCAATCTTAGCCTCGTTTCATGACCTGTTCGGTGCCCATCCCACCCTCGCAGCTCACTCTAGCGGCCAAGACAGCGCTTCGGGCTTTTGCCCGTACTATTTCGTAGTCTACTAACATTCATCCTTCAAACCTATTCAGGTAACCAGACTACCTTCGACGCGGACCACTGAAGCGATCGATGTTCACGGATCTTCGTTAGCGCGCAAGAGCAAAGAAGTTCAAGTTATGCCAACAGCACAGGATGTACCGCATCTTCGTTGATCTTGAGGCACTGCGATGGATGGGAGGACGCGCTTCTGGTGATGAAGATGTTTTGAGCGGGAGAATGGTTTAAGGTCCTGCCAAGGCAGTGGCAGGCTGGCAGCGTCGCTCGTGTCCGTTCCGCGCCCAAAGGATGACAAGTCATCTCCAGATCTCCGCCATCCCATCTCCATCACCAATGTTCAACTTGAACCCCACCACTAATGATGAACTCGATTATAAACACGACGACCAACCCAATCGAAATGGCAGTCCACCGTTACACAAGACACCGCTCGTTTTCCTCTTGACCCTGACCTCCGCTGGAATCTCGGGGCGTGTTTCCAAGACGATGTCTTGCCATCTGACGCCGGATGTATGTACGTTCACTCTCACCCTCGGTTCACATCAACACGTTGATATTTGCATTCGTCCGCAGTTGTGCCCATTAGCCACTCTCCCGAACCTCGTTTCGGGGTTCATTCCGACTTGCGAATGACTAGCCCGAGCCATCCGACAGTGAAAGCCCTCAAGACGTGAGTGAGTACGCCTGAGAGACACGTGGGTGGACGCGTTCCCAATGGGACGACATGACAACATACATGGTACGTTTCTTCGCACACAACCTCGTATATCTCATCCTATTTCTGCTCTACCCACACCACACTACAGTACCGTAGTAACCATACATCCATTCGACCGTCTCGTCTTTATACGCAACATCCACCAGACGCACTCGAGATAACGCTTAAATCACCCTTTGCAGACACTGCGGTGTCTTGGTAAGTCATGCCATCCTTTCACGAAATGCTTGACTGTCAATCTGGTCACAGACCCTGTCCATCCAGCGTACACAGACGACGCAAATGATCAACACCTTTGCAAATCCTACCCGGGCATTCATTAGCGACCCCTTCAAATTTGCAGAGGACCCACTGCTGAGGCTGCCTCCACCCCGCGTCTTTGAACGCATTGAGAGAAAAAGGACAGAGGCTGAGCAACGTGTGTGGCAAAACATATTTGGACCACTTGTCCCTTACCGGCGTTATGTATTACTACTACTACATTCCGCTTGATCCCCATCTACCTCGGCGATCGTCTGTGTCATACGTTCTATTTGGATGCCCTTCAAGCAGCCATTCAGCCAGGTGAGTAAGGGCGATTGCTAGACAACGCCTGGGCATCGTTGCTGACGCGCACCACAGTCAATTCGGTATGTCGTGCGAGGTCTTTGAAGAAAACCGACTCGGTGATGATTCGTAGCTCTCGAAGGCCTCCCGCAAGAGCTTGACCCTAGATAGGACATCAACGGACAAACCACCCGTACCCTTTCCCCCACTGATGCATGGTCGACTTGGGCACTGGCAAGTCACCCACCTCGAACCAGGACTCTTTCGCACAAAACGTCCCAACGTCACCGAACCCGTTGCACCCAGCGTACACCGACCCTTAAGTTGCTTACCGACGATGCAAGCGCGCGCCTTTTATTTGCCAATCCTATCCAGGCGTTCGACGGGAACCCGTACAACTTTGCAGAGGTGGTGTGTAGGGTAGCTTAATTGGAGGACCCTCCTCTGAGGTTCAAGCCTGTCCACGCAAAGTCGTTGGTTGTCATGAGAAAAAAAGGGCAAGCGCTTGCTCGAGATCGCGGACGCGCGGGCGTCGTGGCCCGAGGACTCAAGGATTGAGTGTCGGGCGTTGGGCGTTGGGCGTTGGGTCTATCGCAAGAGGCGACTTGTCTAAGCACGCGCGAATCGTACTCACCCCGTTTTCTCCTCGAATGTGTATACAGTGTACTATATCACGAAATGCAAGAGTCTTGTCTCAAAGTTCCTTGTGTCCCTCGGGCGTTCACTGCTTGACGCGCGGCTGGCGGTTGAGTCGCGTATGGTTTCTAACTACCCCGGGCAGGCTGCCAAGCAGGCAGTGAATCGAGCTGATAACCACACTGTGCTCTCGATCGATGGCTCAAGTGCTCATTGTTCCGCCATCCCTTGCGCCCCCATCAGACACGAATACAAGTAAAAAAACTGGGCCATTGCACGGAAGCAAACCGTGCCTCCATTTTTCAAGTCATCAACCAAACGAAACTCCCCCGGAAATGCCTACTCCATCAACTCATGCAACCCAACCGTATCCCTCAACCTCCGAGACATGATCTCGATATATCCCTGGTATGATTGCCAATCACGTCCCACCGTCTCGACGCTCTGTCATGGTGTAAGAGATAGTCACGTCGGTCATACACAAACAAAAGACTCACGAGATCGAGACTCGATATCCGTGTCAACGCACCCATGAGTCGCTTCCCCACGTCATCTTTAAACGTGCTCGCATCCACCGCAGGCAACAGCCGCATCGACGTCCGCATATTGGCAGGTGGCGGTACAAACGAACGCGACGGATCCGTCTCGGCATAACTCGCCAAATGTCGCCACAGCAGCAACAACAACATCTCCGTCGTACCTGCCACGTTCAGCCGTCAGCCATGAAGTCATAGAGGGAACAGAAAGACAAGCGTACCGAGCACCGTCTTGACTTCGTCTTGAAACTCTATCTTGAGTCGCTGATAGGCTTGATGAATCAACGACCGCTTTTGTGCAATGTCGAGGTCCTGCAAGAACGCTGGGTCCGAGATGCTGACGACCTGCAGGACCCATGTCAGACATGTGCGACGTGGTTGAACAAGTCATCACCCACCTCTTGGATAGTATCCACGCGAATATGATCGCGCGACGACAGCTCCGCAGAGAGATCCGCAATCTGTTTCAACGTCGCCGCGAGATCGTCGCATAGACTGTTCAGAGCTTCGATCGCGTCTCCAACAGTGGGAATCGTAGCTACACATGCCCCGAATCAACGACAACCCCACACGTCGACCTCGAAATAAAAACGCACCAATCACGCGAGGCGGCCGCTCATCTTGTCGGGGAACCGACAACACAGGAGAGAGAACCAGCGTCATCTCGGGTTCCGTAAAGTCGCTCGCAGTACCTAGATACTCGATGACCGCTTTTCGAAGCAAGAGCTCCTGTCGTCGCACTAGGACGTCAAACTTGGTTTCCGATTGGTGTCCCGGCGCAAACACGCTCGCGAGCGCAATCTCGCTGTCTGTCTGGGGTCGCACGGATTGGCTGCACCGTCCATTGCCGAGACACCGCGCAGCGAGTCCCAGAATGGCACCGTGTATGCCACCAAAGCCCGTGTTCATCGTCAACTAGATCGAGGGTCAGTTTCGTCTGGCGAATGCAAGTTGTGAACGGGCACGTGCCAACTCCGATTTAGGAACGAGAGAAAGAAGACTGCCGCTGAGCGAGACGAGCAAGTGAATCTCTTCAATGTACGATAGCGCCACCTCTTCACTGTCGTTTTTGAGCATGATCACGATCGTGTCTCTGTGACTCGATAAAAACTCGAGGGCCTTGTAGTAATGAAAGCGTGAGCATCGGCGAACCGCGCGAGAAACTCTACATACCTGATTGTTCGCCGTCGTGTGCTTCGTACCCAGCGAGGCCAACATGGCTACAACGAGCTGCAACGCGGGCATGAACAACTGATGGTACCGCTGAATCGCACGAGGCAAAAACGAATCTTGGTCTGCAGCAGCATCAGCCACAACGCCGCATCAGAACAACAACGTCAACACATACCCATAAAAGACTGGTCCTCTTCTGGCCGCGTGTCCAAATACTCGCACTGAGACAAGATGGGGAGAATCTGCGCCTCAAGTAACCGTTCTGCACCCGATCTTGTCTGTGCCATTCGGGCAAACAACGACATCTTGGCTTCATAGACGTACAGCGGGTTCAAGTCGTCTGCAACCAAGTACGACCTTCTCAACAACAACAAAAAGGAATGGGCAGGACCAAGATAAACATACCCGGATCAGGCTTTAGCACATACTGCAAATGCATCTCCGCCTCCTTCAAGCCCCTCACAAAGCTGGACAACACGCCGTACCTCGCCAAGGACGACACCAACGTCCGTGACTTGTCCGCCCGACAAAGGTGTGCGAGAGAATCGAGGAGCATGAACGCAACCGTCTTCCATACCTCCGTCCCGTCGATCGCGTCGCGCGAAATCGTACTGACCAATCGTTCCATCACGTTCTTCATCACGGACAGCGTGCCCGCTTCCAAGGCGGACGTGCGCTGGCCAACCTGGCCACCTGGCGTGGGCGTCGATCGAGCAGACCCTCCTTGACTCTCCATGAGGGAAAGATCGTCCCTTGAACCGAGCGCAGACACCGAGAGCGCCATCGACCGCTTCCCAAACGTGTCCACGACAGCCTCCGCATCTTGACGTCCGTCGTCGGCAGAGACGAGATGCAAATAGTTGATCAGGCACGCATACAGGTTCCCGCGGACTAATTCCGAGCGGTTGCTGTCCAGAACACACTCGAGCACACTCCGAACGAGTGCATACAGCCGCTCTGTTGGCAACGCACCAGCCTCAATATCGCCCCCGGCGGACTGAAGCATGATCTGATGACGTCTGTCCTCGCGTAGTTTCGTGATGGTCGACAGGATAGCTTCGGAGAGCAAGACCGCTGTCGCTTCTTGAACGTCGGAACGCACAATCCCAGGGAGAACGTGAAGCAAATCAAAGAGCATGTTTTCACGTCTGTCGTGTGGCAGCCGATGGAAGCACTTGGTGAGCGTCATGTCGAGTAGTCGATGCCACGCCTCGTAGCCGGTGGCAACCGCGAACGCCACTTCTCTTCTGTGGTTCTCGATCGCGCAACTCTCCAAGATGTACGTTGTTTCCGCGTTGAGTTTCTCCGCTTGAGCGGTTGTCGTGATATGACCTTGGGAATGGAACGTCCGGCAGGCAGAGGTGAGGAACGACAACAGCGCCGACTGATCGACCACCTCGCATCCTGTCGGATCCACGCGAACACACGCGTCCAGGTTGAGTGAACCAAGATACTCCAGGTCAACAGGGGTGGTCGTGAGCGAGTCCGACCAGTCGAAACCCAACGACTCGATAAACTCGATAACGCGCAGCTGAGACTGTCCCATCTCCCCAAACGACTGCATCTGCATCCCCATCCCATCCTCCCAGTCGAACCCACCTACATCCTGCACGTGTTCTGTTCCATATAAGATCTGCAAGATTTCCAGCACACCCTTGTGGTGACCCTTGTCTGTTAATACATGTAGATCCAAAGCGGCGAGGTCCAGTATCCGAGAGCGCAAGTCGATGAATGCCCGAAGCGTCGACACGCTCGTCAACACGCGCGATCCGTCGTGGTACATGACCTCGATGAATGGCTCCTGGGACACCTCCGGAACCTTTGACGGGATGACCGCGAGATGACGCGCAAAAAAGTCTTCCCTCGTGTGCAGATAGCGCATGGTCGCATCCGATGTACGAGGGTGCACGCAGAGCTGGTAGATGATACGGTAACACCGCACGCTCAGCGCTGGGAGGACATTGAAAAGTGGTTCTGCATGCGCCGCCGCCTTGCGCTGTCGTTCTCCATCCTTGCCCTTGGTTCTCATCCGCGGTACGCCAACATTGACAAGATCGAGGATGACATGCGCGCACGTCCGGCGTGCGCCGATCGCATGTGGGTCTTGAATCTGGTGCTCGCTCTCTGCACCGCCGAACAAGAGGAAATGGCCGAAATTGGGGTACGTTGTTTCACGTTCCGTGTTACGGATGAGGAGGTCGAGGATCGCGATCCTGATAGCTTGATCCAGCGGCTCTTGGGTTTCTCTGTCTGTAGCGCCAGCACCAGTACTATGCTCGGCGGTTGTTTCAGCCGTATCGACGTCATCCAACGAATCAACGTCCAGCAGCTGCCTGAAACCGCTGAGGATGCGCTCGGAATCGGGACTACGTTCGATGAGTGTGAGCAGGCTCGTGACGGACGTCGAACAAGAGAGCTGAGAGATGATCCTGACAGCGAGGAGGACAAGCTCTGGGTACGCTGGATATACGACATACGTTGCGATCGCAGGGATATACTTGGTCCCGTACGTCAACGCTTGGTCGAACCGTGTGTAAAACGACCTCGGATGGACGGTCCCCACGAATGGCGCGCTGTCAAATTCGGAAAGGATGGGAACCAATACGTCGAGGAAGACGTCCTGAATCTCGAGCACTCGGTGAATGATGCGGAGGACACGAATGATTGTGAGCAAGAAGTAAGGCTCTTCAGAGGGGAGCTCGTGCTCAAAGCCTTCGATACCGTCGACGATGTAGGAAAGGATGGTGGATTGGAGAGGAGAATTCGTGAGCAGGCGAGTCAGCACTTCGAAACCAGGATGGATGAGCAACGGGATGACGGTTTCTCGTCTTAGCAATCCATCTTCACTTGCTCGGACAAGGTTCTCTATCTCCCAACCTGCAAGGGCACGTTCGACGAACTTGAGGCACAGATCGTTCATTCGCCATCTCTCCGAGTGTCGTGCGTATTCTCGGCGTGGCAGTCCTGCAAACACGTTATCCACCATGAAGCTGACGTAGGGACCAATGCCAGGTAGGCGGTAAGGCTGGCCCAGAGACTCGGGAATCGTATTGAGCGGCTCCGCATCTGCCAACAGACTTCGTGGGGAAAGTCTCTTTGGCGTATGCAACAGCGTAGCCAGAAGGTTCAAAAATGGGATGGTAGCGGGGTATAACTTGTATACCGCCTCCACTTCGTCCAATTCAACTTCCACCCCTTTTACGGGTGGTAGAACGGCACCTGCGCCGACCGGCCGGCCGGATACGGGCGCACGCACGTTGATCACCTCGACTCTCTCCATCAGTGTCCATACACTCTTGCAAATATCTACACCTGCAACACCCGCTCCAGGCTCGCAAAAGGCAGCGAGAGCATCAAAGATGGCCCCCTTGAGTTCGAGAGGTATACCCAGAGGAACGAGCGACACCAGAGTTGGGATAGCGCGAAATTGGGTGTTGGAAGAGATGGCAAGACGCACGGCGACGGAGCTCGTTGCCACGGTGGAGAGAAGGCGGAGGAAGGATTGAGCGAGAAGTACGTCCTTTGGTCCGATGGGTATATGTTGAGGGGGTTGTTGAGTAGGCGGATGAGGTTGTGAGGTGGCAAGAGAGCCGAATCCGCCAAACGACGCGGCGAGGGAAGGAGGCTGGTTCGAGCGGGGACTCGGAGCAGGGGAGGTCCAGGACTCGAGAAGGGCAAAGATCGTAGACCATGATATCGAAGGGCCGGCATTATACGAACTAGTGGAACTGGGTAGGCTACTGCCTGGTATCACTTCCCCGCCACCACGAGCAAGGAAATTGTACGCGAGCTCGCTACATTGTTGACCCTTTGCGAGACCTGAGAGCATATCGTACAATGCCATGGTCATATCCACATCCCGGACTTGGGTAGACCACACAGCCCATTGCAAGAAGGACGGGAGTTTGCCTGCGGACGTTTCCGTGATTTCCATGTAGGACAAACCGCGCGTCTCGCCAGTGGGTGTTGCACCCCAGAATTGTAGCGCACGTTCAGGCGGAAGCGACGCGTAGAGGACGCCGATGAGGGAATATAGCATGGCGATATCGTTCCGCGGTGCGGGTTGACCTTCGTTTTCACTGCTGGCAGGGGCGACGGACCTAAACATCCTCGACCGATCCGTCCGAACGCTCGCGAGCACGTCTTCTTGCCTCTGCTTGATCTTGCGCAGCTCGGAGCTGGCATAGGTGAGCAGAGACCGGACGAGTACATCGCACATGTTGAGCACCGGAAGCTGGAATTCCTCGGCGAGGGGCTCTTTTTGCTGTTGTTCAGGGACGAGCTGGACAAACTGCGCGAAGGAACTTATGGGTGAGGTGTGCGTGCGTTTGCGGAACTGAATGAGGGCGGTAGCGAGGTATGTAAAGGCATCACCCTGCACGGCGTTCCAAATCTGGGATTCGAGCTCTTCCGTTTTGAAACCCTGTTGGTTTTCCAAGGTAGGGTCACAGTGTCTAGTCTCTGCCATGAAGAGTGTCCACTTGAGGAGGATGGTCGCCTTCAAGCCAGGTTCTTTCCAGTGTGTAGTAGGAGCGAGTTGTTGTTTCATGTACGCGATGGTGCCCTTGTCTGTAGCGAGGTTTTTGCGGACTTTTCCAGGGAAGGAGTGAGGTTCTGCCGAGTCGAATGCTGCGAGGGTGGCAGCGAGGATGTAAAACGTCGTGGTGTCATTTGGATTGGCTGCGAGCCAATCGATCGACTTTTGTACCTCGTTAGGGGAAAAGTAGCCTACACGAGCGATTTGGTAGTAAACCATGGAAAGATACCGTCGCTCGTACTTGAGAGAGTCGTAGCGAGCGTCGAGAATGTCATAACCGAGGGAGGGTTGTGAACCTCGGGGGACATGAGTCAAAAGTGGAACGACGGGCAAGGGAAGTGCGTACCTGCACCAGAGGGCGGGACGGTGTTGCTCTGGGCGTTCTGTCTCGCGATCTGTGCCTGGGTGACGGCGGACCCGATTGACTCTATCTCGTTGAATATACGAGAAGCAAGGGAGGCGTCCGGTTTTGAAGCGGGGACAAGCTCCTGCCTGACAAACGCCTCGAGGCGGAGATAGAGCCTTGGTGCATCTGGGAGTTGAGCTAGTGCAGCAGCCTCGAAGAGGTAACGGAGACAATCGACGAGATGGCGGCGTCGCTGATGAAACTCTGCGACGGTCGCCTCGATCGAGTTGACTGGGCCCATGTTGGGGTTGACGGCCATGATGGTGTGGAGTATACTGGCAATGTACTTTTCAGAGCATTTGAGCTGCTGAGCGAGGAATATGACTTGCTGGGCAAAGTCGGCGTTGACGGCGAGTGACCTGCCATTGATGGTGATCTTTCCTGTGCGAGGGTGAGCGTCGAACGCGGTGGAGCGAGACGGACACGTACCAGACTGGAGTTCGCGTTGTTCCTGGGGCGACGGAAGACCTACGTCCAACGACAAGTTGCGAAGACGAGATTTGTGGGTGATGAGGTCGTCAAAGAGGTCTTGCTCTGGGTGGCCGCGTGCGGTGAGTGTGGCCGCGAGGACAGACCGGAGCGTGGCGATGGAGTCCATCGTCGTCGTCGTCGTCGACGTCGAGGAGAGAGGGTGTGTGTGAACTACCTTCTAAATGTGGATACAAAGACTGGGTATTTCGGGTCCAAGTGGTCATGACAGACGCGATGATGATCCAGTACCGACAATACACTGGCGAGTCTGACCTGCCACACATCATGGCACTCGTACAGACGGAACTCAGCGAACCATATGTCATTTACACTTATCGCTACTTTCTACACCAGTGGTATGTCTATCAAAACTGCTCTCGTGCCCGCTCACAACCTCTCACTCAGGCCACAGCTCGCATTCCTCGTGCGTACCCCATACACCAATTGCCCTCTGCTCACCTAGCACGTCCTCGCAGGCCATCCCCGCCGACTCGTCGGTCCCGATAGGCGTCATCGTGTGCAAACAGAGCATGCACAAGCACATCTCCAACAGAGGCTACATCGCCATGCTCAGCGTCAACAAGAACTGGCGCAAACGCGGCGTCGGTGAGCATGAACCCCCCATTTCCCTCCCCCCTCCGCCACTTCTGACTGTCTTGCCCACAACCCCACCTCACGTGACACCTCACTCAGCAAGCACCCTCGTCCGCCGCTCCATCGACGTCATGAAGCGAGACGGCGTCACAGAGGTATGTATACCACCTCACCCTGCACCACCCGCTCACCCCCCATCCCATCCAGGTCGTCCTCGAAACCGAATTCGACAACATCCCCGCACTCTCCCTCTATGAATCCCTCGGGTTCATCCGCGAGAAACGTCTCTACCGTTTCTACCTCAACGGAAAGGACGCGTTTCGTCTCGTCCTCGCCGTCCCTCCAGACCCAGACCAGCCCTCCCCACGCCCAAGATATCTCCCCATACGAGGTCCCCTCCCAGCATACCGCATCGACGACGAAGACGACGACGATTGATGATACGCGTTCGTTCCGCATTATACCCACGCATCACTCATGCAACCATAACACGCAACCCGCTCTGTGTACATTATTCAAGCATGATACATACGTGTTCTCTGTAATGCTTCCCATACCTTTCTCGCTGGACCTGTACAGCATCTTCACCCCACACTAGATGCCCCTTCTCAGTCTCGCCTTTGTTCGTTTCACGGTCGGAGCCGCATTAGCATGTACTTTAGATGTAAACATCGTCCCCAGGTGTATGTACTATTGTGTGTCTGTTGCTCTGTCAATTGTTACATATTGATCGCAAATCTATCAACTACTCTAAACTCTATCACTCCCCAGCAAATAACAAAATAGGCTCTCACGACTGGTACAGCAAAGTAAAATGACTTCATTGTCGCTGATCGCCGAAAGTAACGCCTTCTCGTGGTCGCCTCGGGCTTACGTCTGGTTGGCCCTTTGCGGTTCGTTTCGTCCTCGGATGCCAACTCCTCGGCCTTCCCTTTTCGTTCGGGTTAGTAGTAATCGGCTCGGACTTACCCCTGATGGCAGACCCTATCAAAGGACACTTACGTTCCCTTGTCGCGGCACCGACTTTCATAATAGTAATACCATTGGCATCGATCTCAAACGACCTCAATTGGAGGGACACCACGGGGTGCAGGAGGAATGCCCGAAAGCTCAAACTTGCCAAGGAGGTTGCTGTCCGAGTCCTTGGTCAACGCTCGCTCACCCTTGTACACTCAGATGAGCACAGTTGGCTGCCAATCGTCAGGAAGCTATATCAGGACCAGTCAGTCGGTAAGTTAACCAATGGAAATCCAAGCTGACATATATCTGAGACTTGCGAGTTTCGGGGAATCAGCTGAGTGAAGAACTCCACCCGTAGTCTCAATACCAAAGGTAAGGTGGTTCACGTCCACAAGGACAACGTCCCCAGCACCTCTCTCGCCAGAGAGAATACCACCCTGGACAGTAAGCGCTGCCCACGTTGGGCATACCGAGTGACATACATACCTCATCAATCAATGTCGTCCGTATTGACATTCGCATCCTTGGGAACCTGCTCGGGGCTTCATGGCCTTGCAACAAAGATCCCCATGTCGAGCGCTCCACACTTGGCCCTGGTGAAGCGCCTCGGAAAAGTCGTCACTATCCTCAAATGACTCGATGTCGATCCGAGTCGACCGTTGGCTCGGCACTGTCCGCTTGGCCGTTTCAACCTCGCGTTTCAACTTGCCCATGACACGCACGTTGTTGGAGGGGTCGTTGTAGAGGTTGACAAAAGTCATCCGTGACGCGGTCATCGACATCTTCACCACCGAGGACCAGCGGTAGCTCAGTGAAGCACCTCAAAGACACCATCGTTAATGGAGAGGCGTGAGACAGCAAAGGTACCTCGTAGACGATGATTTGATATTCACCACCCTCCTCGTTCAGACCGTAGGCGATGGCAGCAGCGATGGGATCGTTGAGAACCAACATTAATGACTGCCCAATCGACGAGACAAACACAGTAATGATTTACCACGATCACATGGCCGCTGATGAGGATCGCATACAAGATGTCGGACGAATGATAAGAAATTCAGTTTGACGGCTCGCCAAAGGTCTTCTGGTTCCTCCCACTGGGCCACATTAACGCCACAATCATTGCAGTCAAGTTGCCCGCCATGACATGTGACATCTTGTACAACATTACTGTGCGGGTCAGACCAGTGTCAATCCTGCCAGTGGAGTCATGGCCCCATCACCTGCACAGGTTTCTGCCACAATATATGTGCTAAGCGATAACACATATAAGCGTTAACCGATGAAGACATCGCGCCCAACTCCCTCCTTCCATCTACAACAATGACTAGCAAAGAGGCAATCGCAAGAGCAGACGAGAAACTTCTTGCCGAGCTTGGGTATAAACAGGAATTTAAGAGGGCCTTCACTCCACTAGAAGTCATTCGCTCATTCCTCGCGGTGCTCATGGACTGAGGTGTGTTCATAGGTCTTTGGGATTTCTTTCAGCATAATCGGCGTGCTTCCATCAATTGCGTGAGTGTCATGGCAGCGTATGGAATGACGTGGCTCAGATCTCGTCCGACGGCGACACGTAGCTCCGTCCTTGTTTACTCGCTTCCGAATGGTGGTCCTTCTGCGATGGTATGGGGTGTACGTACGACACTTCTACACTGCCATTGTTTCAATCAATTTGATCGATGTCATGTTTCACTTTTTAGTGGGCGGTCGCAAGCATTTTCATCGTTTGTGTTGCGATGGCTATGGCAGAGCTTAGTTCCGCAGCGCCTACTTCCGGTGGTGTGAGTCGAACTATCCGACATCTCCAACGAGATGATTAACGCATGATATAGCTCTACTTCTGGACTCATTCTTTTTCATCCCCTCGCTGCAGAAACCTTTTATCCTGGATTGTCGGTTGTATGTCTAAACTGCAGATACCTCTTCACACCGAGTTTATCATTCTGCCAGATGCCAATACTATAGGGAACATTGCATCAGTCGGTGAGTTGTCCGTCACATTGTGGGTGGTCTCGACTCATGATGCTTTCAGCTTCTACTGACTGGGGTTGCGCCGTCCAGATCGCTGCAGCGATTAACATCAGAAACCAAAGCTTTGTTGCCACACAAACGCAGACCTTGTACGTTGACATTACTGTTACTTTCGTGCCTCTTCATGTCTTGTACTCACCTGATCCTTGCATCATTGACAATTATGCAGCGGGATCTTTGTGGCGGTGATCTTCTCTCATGGCATTGTTTGCTCTCTTGGGACTGATATCCTCGCAAGATTGCAAAATCTCTACATCTTCCTCAATTTCTGGTGAGTGTCTCCGTTCAACCATCAGTTTCAGTCTCTACTGGCCCATGCTTGCTTGTACTGATCGCCCATGTGGGGGTTGTGTGACGTTCTCGACTTCCGAATACTGACTCATCTTATCAGCCTATGTTTTGTGGTCCTCGTTGGTCTTCCAATTGCTACCCCAAAAGAATACATGAATAGCGCCAGTTTCGCTTTAGGAAACTTCACAAACTGTTTGTCCTGTCCATCGGTTATTGCGTCTATCTGATTTCGTTTAGTCAATGGCTGGCCAAACGGTTTTGCCTTCTTCCTCTCCTTCCTTGCACCTCTTTGGACCATTTGTATGTCCATCACTCTCAATCTCTTCCTTTCTACAGTTACGTGTTGACTTATTGTTTAGGTGCATTTGACGCGAGTGTACACATTAGTGAGGAAGCCACGAATGCAACGACCGCCGTACCTTGGGGAATCGTGAGTATAATGTCTGCTTTCCGTGAGTCGAACTAATCTATGTAGGTCGGTGCTGCCAGTGCAGCTGGTCTGCTTGGTTGGGGTATGCATCTTTACCTGATCATAGCCCCGATGGAAATTGACGTGACCTAGCCATCAACATCTCTCTTGCGTTCTGCATGGGAACCGACCTTACGAGCCTCGTAAACAGCCCCCAACCAATGGCACAGATCTTCTTGAACAGCTTTGGGCAAACGGGTACCCTTGTCATCTGGTCATTCGTTGTCATCGGGCAGTGAGTGCGCGTTTAGACTATTCATATCCTTTGATGCCTACCTCGTGGTTAGATACATGATGGGATCCAGCATGGTGAATACTCTTTCGACTATTTGCATACATCTTCTACGCACTAATATCTTATTTCAGGTTCTTGCTGCTTCGCGTCAAACCTTTGCTTTCGCTCGTGATGGTGCCCTTCCTTTTTCAAGCATATTGTACCGCATGAACCGCTTCACCGGCACCCCTGTGAATACTGTCTGGTTTGTCGTCGTGATCTCCGCCCTCCTTAGTCTTCTCTCTCTCGCGGGCACTCAAGCTACCAACGCCGTCTTTGCGGTATCTGTGACCGGCCTCTACGTTGCATATGCCATCCCAATCGCGGTTAGGTTCATCTTCAAAAACGACTTCAAGCCCGGTTCGTTCCATCTCGGAATATTCGTCAGTCCCTCCAAAGATGCACACTGCAGAGACCAACGCTAATCCGACACCCTACAGAGTCTCCCCATCGCCGTCATTTCTGTCTCCTTCATGGCATTCATGAATATCGTCTTCTTCTTCCCTACGACGCCCCAGACGAGTACATCAAACATGAACTATACCGTCGTTGTTCTGGGCGGTGTTCTCGTGCTGTCGGTCGTCTGGTATTACTTCCCCGTATATGGAGGGGTGCACTGGTTCACTGGACCGGTACCGAACGTGGACAAGGAGGACGCTACAGAACCTGCGAGCAGGAATTCTTCATCGATGGACCGAAAAGTGGAGGGGGTCGTGGTTTGAGAGTTGAAAAATGTGTGGAAGCTATTGTGATGATACTGTATTCGATACGTTTGCTCGCACTGCTTTAGATCTCGCACCATATGTTACCCCTGCATTTGCTAGACCTCAAGTTCTCATTGCATCATACACATTCCCCTTGTTGAGTTCTCTCTCCACGAGAGGTCGCACGATCTGTGCAAGCCGTACACTTGGGCTCTGAGAACAATGGTGACCAGCTCAAGTGGCCGCCCTGTGGTCAACCTCCCCTGTTTTCATCCGTTGGTATCCATTGTGGGTTTGTTTCTCTCGGCGCATGAAGGTGTAAAAATGAATATATCGTTTGGGAAAAGCGTGTAGCCATCTGGGGCACGACACATCATACCACGCAAAGGACATATACACGTATCTGATCATTCACCTCACAGGCAAAGGGGTGATGATCCACTATCCAGCAGTCCTCTTCCGGGGGGTAACCGCCCGAGAGGATCAAAGAGCGGGCGCGTTTGGTCCATAGACGTTAGGCCGCTGTCGAACCGAGAGACGCATGTTGCTGCCTACTCCCAAATGCTGTCATCGCACCTCGTAAAGTAAAGTCTTTGGCCAGGGGTCACCCAGAAGGCATATCGTGAGGCCGCATGGTGAATGGGATAACTTGGATGTAATCGCGTAGGCGTGTTACCTGCAGCAGCGTCTGCGAATACCTGGGTGACATCGTGGAGGTTGTGTCCGCCTGGCAAGACCTGATCGAACTGACAATGGATGGTCGTTCGTCCATGTCTCGACCGGTGACGACGTTCGAGTTGAACAAGGAAAAGGTTGTGGTTGTGAGGCATCAAGTCAACACTTTGGTTCATGAAACGGAGTTTCAATCACTCAATGATCCCTTTTCGACTCGGACGTGTCGGTCAACCTGCCCAGCGGACGCTGCAGAGACAATGCCGACGACGAGCATTAGCAACTCAGACGTCCTCGAAGCGGCGGGTCATTTTTTCTGGCATCCAACCGACAGGCATCCCACATGTAGGCGGAACTGAAAATTCTGTCGCGTTTCAGGCTAACGCGTGCATAGCTCGGAAATTATCTGGGTGCCTTGTCCAACTGGGTCAAGCTGCAGACATCTGCACAACGGGATGATGTCCTTTTATTTTCCATTGTGGGATGGCATGCGTTGACCCTACCCCAAGACCCTACCCGTTTGCAGTCTGCCAGGGAGGACATGCTCGCAGTGCTTCTCGCCATCGGAATCGACCCAACACGCTCGATACTTTTTCATCAAGATCATGTAAGAACGCACACACTCCCTACGACACCGAGTAACTCAAGTTTCCACAGAATCGACATCACACAGAGTTGTGTTGGATCTTGAGTTGCCTTACGCCGATGGGAAAACTTCGCCGGATGACGACGTGGAAGGTTGGCCACGAACCGGGATGACCCTTTTACTTGTCTTAATTTTTTCAAGTCACGACTAGCAGCGTCGAGGAATGCGAGTTCAGAGCACGACATAGACGACTCGTTACTTAACGCTGGCTTGTTCAGTTATCCAGTCCTCCAAGCTGCAGACGTGCTGGCTTATAAGTGAGCAGTCAACTCTGCATGCCCGCAAGTACTGAGTGACGGCTTCAGAGCAACGCATGTTCCCGTAGGAGAGGATCAGCGGCAACATATAGAACTTACCCGAGATCTAGCCGATATATTTAATCGTACATTTAGCAGGCACAACCAACCACCACTCTTTCCACTACCGGAATATGTGGAAGGTCAGTGTTCTTCCTCAAGGTCATGGCACCGAATTCACCTGCACATAGCCCCATCAAAGCGAGTCCTCTCCCTCAAAGATCCATCATCCAAGATGTCCAAATCCTCACCAGACGCAGCTTCGCGCATTCTTTTAACGGATACCTCACCTCAAATCAAAGCGAAAATTCGTGGCGCGGTAACGGATTCTATCCCCGGCATAACCTACGATCCCCTATCTCGCCCGGGTACCTCAAACCTCCTTTCTATTCTCGCAGCGTGCACCGACAGTGACGTTGTCCAAGTTACGAAGCGATATGAGAACAAGGGTCATGGACACTTGAAGAGCGATGTGACCGATGCCGTGGAAGAGGTGCTCAAGGGCCCACGAGCAGAATTTGAGAGGATTCGCCACGAAAAGACGCTTCTTGAGCAAGTCGCGCAGAAAGGTGCTTTGCAGGCGATGGAATACTCTGCAGCGACGATAGACCAAGTCCGGCGACGAGTCGGATTGTCCTAGTAGTTGTCGCCGATTGTTTACCAAGGGCCAATTGTCTTTCCCCATGAACGCTTCAAGCCAAGAAGGTGGTTGAAGGCCTGAGAGACGTTTGAATATTCGTATTTCATGATGAGCCTCTTCTAGCTCACGTCAACATCCCGGAGACCCGTCGACTAGTCCCGACCGGCTCTGATCGTCATGTAGTAGGGTTGTTTCGAGCTATGTCAGTTCTCGCCTTGCCACCCACGAGCTTGGTCTAGCAATGTCTTCCTACATCGCATTCTTGCTTCGCGCTCATTGAGCATGCACAATGACCCCTGGAGCCCGTGGTCGTACCCCGCCGCAGTCTTCGTCATTAGGCTGGTGTGCTACCTCGGTATTGCATATATAACGCATGCGGCCCAGGGTTTTTACAGTATGTGGGTTCTCGTTTTATGTGGTAGCTGGTGGAGGCCTTTGCTGTGCTGAAACGTTTTGGCTCCCTTGTCTACCGCAAAGCAGGGGGTCAGCATCACCCACTTCTCTTGAAACCTTGGTTTTCGCTTCATAGGCGGGCATGTATACATCCCTCGAAATACATACCACTAAGAGAGCTGGCAACATCATTTATCATGCCGCGATTTGTGTGTCTCCCAAAGTCCCATGCCAGTGGGGATAATAGGCGCAGACAACCAGCTTCGGAATCATCAGGGAGTGCGGCGGTTATGAGATGGAGAGAGAGGCGACGCTGGTCTTTTCACAATATATTTGCATGCCACTCCGACGACCGTTGGAGACTATGAGGGGCATCTGGACGGTGATCCATTGTGCTTCTACACTGCAATTTCCTTGCCTCCACCGTGTTATTGAGGTGAGGTATTCGGCCATGCAAGCATGGTGAGAGTATCTTATCTTGCTCGGCGTCACATGATTAATCGGTTGTCTTTAAATTTGATCGGTGAGTCGGGTGACTGATCATATTGCTCCAAAATTCCCAACTGTTACACCTGGTATGACCGTTCATCGATTCAATCGACCCGCAATATTACCTCGCAGTGTTCTCGGCGGGTCACTGACATGATCATGATTGGTAAACTTTGATTAGTTGATGTCAGATGATGAAGTTATACCCAGCAGAAAAGTGGAATCGGAGTCGAACAAATCTTGCCGCAGCTAATGCGGCTATGAAATCACTCGTCTGTCCAATGCCTTCTCAGGTTTTAGATAGTGGAGAAGGTTAAGTAAACGTTTGTCACACTCAGCCACTTTCGGCTCTCGCCTGTTTATTTTCTCAAAATTAGTTTCAGATTCCAAGAAAACAAATATCTCGACAATTACAATTCCTTGGGGTCCACATCGTCTGGATTGCCCTTGCATGTCATATGAGGGTTTGTCAACAGCTCGTAAAATAACGCCACTATCGTTTCAAAGGGCATTGCCTCCCGATGTGATCTGGTCCAGATGAAATATCTCCGAGTCCGGTAGGCTGCAGCGGGCAGGTCAGCAATTATATGTACGGCTTCAAATTGCCGTGACGGCGAGTACTGGTACGATAAAAGCGCTTGGCGATAGCAAGTTGAACCCCAAACTCTGAATCCCTCCTACCGTCTACGACCATGACCAACAACTTGGAGGCAATCAAAAGAACAGACGAACAGCTCCTTGCAGAGCTTGGATATAAACAGGAATTCAAGAGGGTTTTCACACCACTAGAGGTCAACGACTCAATCTCCTTCCTGCAAGTCACAATGACTGAATCGCATCCATAGGTTTTTGGGATTGCTTTCAGCATAATTGGCTTGCTTCCGTCGATTGCGTGAGTACCGTATCTCGAGAGCACTTTAAGCGTTCCTTCGTACGACAAGACTCACCTCTCCGACGGCAACATGCAGCTCAGTCCTCGCTTACTCACTCCCGAATGGTGGTCCTTCCGCGATGGTATGGGGTGTACGTACACATTTTCAGCTTTGCGTTGCTTGAGTTCCCGGTTGTTTTTCTCGACAACCATGACCAGATAAGCACAGCTTGTGTTATTCGTCACATGCTGACTATACTTGGTTTCCTTCAGTGGGCGGTCGCAAGCCTTTTTATCATTTGTATCGGATTGTCCATGGCAGAGCTTGCTTCCGCAGCACCTACTGCCGGTGGTGTAAGTTGCACTATCCGACTTTCCCGACACAACGACATAAACAGGGTGTGATACAGCTCTACTTCTGGACTCATTCTTTGTCATCCCCTCGCTGGAGAAACCTACTTTCCTGGATCGTTGGTTGTACGTCCAAACTGCGAATAACCCTAAACAGCCAGTTTACCATCCCGTCAGATGCCAACACCATAGGGAACATTGCAGGAGTGGGTAAGCTATCCATCTCATTCTGGGTACTCTGAACTGCTTATGTATTCCATGTTGTGCTGTATAATACTTTCAGCTTCCATTGATTGGGCTTGCGCCGTCCAGATTGCTGCAGCTATTAATATTGGCAACCAGCAATTTGTTGCCACACAAACGCAGACCTTGTGCGTTTACATTCCAGCCATGATTTTGACCTTTTCCGTGTCCGTCCCGCTCCTATTTTCAGCCTTGCTGACGATCATATACAGCGGGATCTATGTAGCAGTGGTATTCTCTCATGGTATCGTCTGTTCTCTTGGGACTGATATCCTCGCGAGACTACAAAATCTCTACATCATCCTTAATTTCTGGTGAGTGTCTTGCTTCGAGTATCACGTATCTTGACTCGCCTTATCAGCCTCTGCTTTGTGGTCCTCATTGGTCTTCCAATCGCTACCCCAAAGGAATACATGAATAGTGCTAGCTTCGCATTAGGAAACTTCACCAACGGTCCGTCCTCCTTATCAGTTCTCACCCACTATCTAATCCCGTTCAGTTTATGGTTGGCCGAACGGTTATGCGTTTATCCTGTCCTTCCTTGCCCCTCTTTGGACCATTAGTATGTTCATTCCAAAGGCGGAACGTGCTAATTGTAACGACCGAATCATTTAGGCGGATTTGACTCAAGTGTGCACATTAGTGAGGAAGCCACGAATGCAGCAACCGCCGTACCGTGGGCAATTGTGAGTGCCATGTCAACTTTCCACGACTCGAACTAATTTGCGTAGGTTAGCGCAGTTAGTATCGCAGGTCTACTTGGCTGGGGTGCGCATTTGTGTCTGATCAGAGCAATCTCGTATTGACGGTGGACATTGACGGGACTCAGCCATCAATATCTCTCTTACATTTTGCATGGGAGCCGACCTTACGAGTCTTATAAGCAGCCCCCAACCCATGGCACAGATCTTCTTGAACACCTTTGGACAAACGGGTACCCTCGTTATATGGTCGTTTGTTGTGCTTGTGCAGTGAGTCCACATTGAGCCTACGCTTATCTTGATGATGTTTATCTCGTGGTTAGATATATGATGGGATCCAGCTTGGTGATTGTTCCCTTTCTATGGCGTACATATCCTGTGTACTAATCCATTCTTCCAGGTTCTTGCTACGTCGCGTCAAACCTTTGCGTTCGCTCGTGATGGTGCCCTTCCTTTGTCAAGCATACTGTACCGTATGAACCGCTTCACTTGCACCCCTGTGAATACTGTCTGGTTCGTCGCCGCGATTGCCGCCCTTCTTGGCCTGCTCTCGTTCGCAGGCACTCAAGCTATCAATGCCATCTTCGCACTATCCGTGACTGGCCTGTACATTGCGTATTCGATACCGATCGCATCCAGGTTCATTTTCAAGAATAACTTCCAACCTGGTCCGTTCAACCTAGGAATATTCGTCAGTCTGTCCCAGGATGCACAGAGCAGAGACTAAAGCTTACGTCGTACAGAGTCTCCCCGTTGCTATGATTGCTGTCTCCTTCATGGCGTTCATGAATATTGTCTTCTTCTTTCCTGCGACGCCCCAGACGAGCGCATATAACATGAACTATACTGTCGTCGTTCTCGGCGGTACCCTCGTGCTCTCACTCGTCTGGTATTACTTCCCAGTATATGGCGGAGTGCACTGGTTCACCGGACCGGTGCCGAATGTAGGCAAAGAAGACGCCACAGAATATGATAGCAAGAGTTCTTCCAAGGTGGATGCAAAAGTGGAGGCGGACATAATGGAAACAGATGTATAGGTACGGTGACATTGTATGTCTTATCTCTTTGCCCGCTTTGCTTGAGAGCTGCCCTGGACAAGTACCCTTGCAGTCCTGACCCTCATCCACACAAGCGTACGACGTGAAACGCTGAGGGTCATGTAAAATCTCAATCGCGTAAAGGGTTTTGATTTGATGAGAACTTGATCATGGGCCGATTCGGGTTTCTGCCCCATGATACGGCGCTGACGAACTTACCACGCCTGTGATTACAATTTCGCTCCATGGGCGGTCATCGCTTGGAATGAATGTCAGTAAAGCACACTCGACAACTATTTATGGGTACCCTCGTGTGGCATTCTGGAGGGTGTATTTAATAATTGACGCTTAGGATGGCGACGAGGATCCATCTGGTGACACGAACGTCGTGGGATGTGTGAAAGTCTCAGTACCTTGGAGAAGGTTGAAAGTGAGATAGGTATGTATTCCCAACGCAACGGATAAAGAAAAGGCGAGTGAAAGAGCCCTTGACAGCTTTGTTTTAATCTTTGTCGAGCCTGTCCCGCTCCAGCAAACTGCTGTTCAGGGGCACTCGGGGCCCGAAAGCACACATCCAGAGAGTATGGATCGCTCAGTCCATCGTCACTACCCACCCACTCCTCTCACCGAGCCTACCGCTATAGATCGGGAAGGCGGATGACAGCGTGAGGGCGCGCGTGTCCTGGCAGTATTATTCTGGGGGTTGGCGAATCGGAGTCGGAGTCGGAGTGATGGAAACCCCGAGCTGCCAGTGGCCTCATGGTTTTGTCACTGGCAGGTGGCGAGCGCCGGTGTTGGGTAGTACACAAAGTCCTACTGGAGCTCAAATCCAAGCCTGATGAGGGGCGAACCGTAGACGGACGATAGCCGTCAGAGTGCGTGGCAAACTTGGAGATAGGCCACATGCTGATTTGAGCTAAATCAGCTGATCGGTGTGGAATCGCCGTATGACATATGCAGATAGTTGCAATCTCTTACTAACTAACCCCGGCCCCCGGGTGATGCTATCGCCGGACGTTAACGTTTTAACCAACCATACTGTACTATTCGGCCCCTCCGAGGCCAGTGAGGCATGGCACGAGGTACTAGTAATTGATTCCACATTCTACGTCGCTCCTAGTGAATGACATCCTTCACGCGACAGGGGGTCAGCAGTAATACGGGGGTTTACTCGCCGATGCTATCGCGCATCGACCTTATCGCTGTAGGTTACCCGATAGTATCTCTTTCTCCCCCGGGCCGCGGAACTTCCCACTTGGCCGGCCATCAAGTCAAGTAACAAATACCCTTGTCCTTCCACCTCGCCCGCGCTCCCGCACCCACTGCCTACGACCATGACCAAGGAGGCAACCACAAGAGCAGACGAACAGCTCCTTGCCGAGCTTGGATATAAACAGGAATTCAAAAGGGCTTTCACTCCAGTAGAGGTGATCGGCTGATTCTCATTCTTGCCAGTGACCACTCACTGACTCATCGCATCTGTAGGTCTTTGGGATTTCGTTCAGCATCATTGGCTTGCTTCCGTCGATTGCGTGAGTAGTATCTCGAGCGTGCTTCATGCGTTCATTCGTATGACGTGCCTCACCTCATTCAATAACAACATGCAGGTCGGTCCTCGTGTACTCGCTCTCGAATGGTGGTCCTTCTGCGATGGTATGGGGTGTACGTACAATTTCTCAGTCTTGACGTGCTCGAGTTCCTGGCTGTTTCTTCGATAACCAAATCTTTGGTGATTCGACAAGCGCAACTTGTGCTATTCCTCGCTTTATCTTCTATTTGTCCTACATACTAACTACGCTTGGCTCCCTTCAGTGGGCAGTCGCGAGCTTTTTCATTCTCTGTATCGGAATGTCCATGGCAGAGCTTGCTTCCGCAGCACCTACTTCTGGCGGTGTGAGTGGCACGATCCGACATTTCTCGGCCCGTAGATGAACAGTTTGTGATATAGCTCTACTTCTGGACCCATTCTTTGTCATCGCCTCGTTGCAGAAACCTACTTTCATGGATCGTCGGTTGTGAGTCCAAGCTGCAAATGCCTCCTAACACCCAATTTACCTTTCTATCAGATGCCAACACAATAGGGTCCATTGCATCAGTAGGTAAGTTACATATCTTATCATGAGTACTTTCGATCGCCTTCATGACGCTGTCTTTCATGTTGTATTGTATAACACCTTCAGCTTCCATTGAGTGGGGTTGTGCCGTGCAAATTGCCGCAGCGATTAATATCGGCAACCAGAGCTTCGTTGCATCACAGGCCCAGACCTTGTACGTCTACATTCCTGCCATTTTCGTATCCCTCTGTTTCTTGTCTTGCTAACGCTATGCAGTGGAATCTATGTGGCCGTAATCTTTTCTCATGCTGCCATCTGCTCTTTGGGGACTGATGTCCTCGCGAGGCTACAAAATCTCTACATCGTCCTCAATTTCTGGTGAGTGTCTTGGTTCGATTATTATATCGCAGTGTCTCTATTGCCCTACGCTTGCTCGTATCCTGCCCTATTCCACATTCTCGTGTGGGAGTTATGTGGTCCTTAACTCTTGAAAGCCCGAACACTGACCCACATTATCAGCCTCTGCTTTATTGTCATCATTGGTCTTCCAGCTGCTACCCCTAAAGAATACATGAATACCGCCAGCTTTGCCTTAGGAAATTTCTCCAATGGTTTGTCCTCCTGGTCGGTTCTTACAGCCTACCTAATATCTATCGTTTAGTTAATGGATGGCCGAGCGGTTATGCCTTTATCCTCTCCCTCCTTTCCCCTCTTTGGACTATCTGTATGTAGTCGCTCTCTATTGTTCCTTTCCATCGGTGGAATGTGCTAACTGCCGGGTCATGTAGGCTCGTTTGACTCTAGTGTACACATCAGTGAGGAAGCATCAAATGCAGCGACCGCTGTACCGTGGGCAATCGTGAGTACAATGTCTACTTCCCGTGGCTCAAACTGATTCGTATAGGTCAGCGCAATCGGCATTGCTGGAATACTGGGTTGGGGTGCGCAATCGTACTTGATCACAGCAATCTCATATTGACAGTGAATTGGCGGGATTTAGCCATCAACGTCGCTCTTTCGTTTTGCATGGGAACAGACCTCACGAGTCTTATAAACAGCCCCCAACCCATGGCACAAATTTTCTTAAACAGCTTTGGGCAAACTCGTACCCTCGTCTTTTGGTCTTTCGTTGTCCTCGGGCAGTGAGCGCTTGTTTTGATTCTTCACGTCTTCTCATGCTCATGCTGCGGTCAGGTACATGATGGGATCTAGTATGGTAAAATTTCTTTGTTACTTGCGTACATGTTCTGTGTATAGATCGATTCTTCCAGGTGCTTGCTGCCTCGCGCCAATCCTTTGCGTTCGCTCGTGATGGCGCCCTTCCCTTCTCAAGTATACTCTACCGCATGAACCGCTTCACTGGAACCCCTGTTAATACTGTCTGGTTTGTTGCCGCGATTGCCACCCTTCTTGGCTTGCTCTCCCTCGCGGGCGCTCAAGCCATCAGTGCAGTCTTTGCACTATCCGTGACCGGGCTCTATGTCGCGTATTCCATCCCAATCGCAGCGAGGTTCATCTTCACAAACAACTTCAAGCCTGGTCCGTTCAATCTCGGAATATTCGTCAGTCCCTCCTCGATTTCGCAGAGCAGAGACCGAAGCTGACCCCTACATCGTATAGAGTCTCCCCGTCGCTGTCATTGCCGTCTCCTTCATGACGTTCATGAATGTCGTCTTCTTCTTCCCTACGATGCCTAAGACGAACACATCAAACATGAACTATACCGTCGTCGTTCTTGGCGGTGTCCTCGTGCTCTCGCTCGTCTGGTATTACTTCCCTGTATACGGAGGCGTGCATTGGTTCACCGGGCCGGTGCCGAACGTGGACAAAGTCGATACCGCGGAGGGAGTGAGCAGGGATTCCGTCTCGGTGGATGATAAGGTTGGGGCGGTCGTGGTTGAGAAAGATGTGGAAGCACTGTGATGTCATGTTTGATGTGAAGTCATCGCTGTGATTCGATCTGTCCTAGATTTGTATGATTGTGTGCTTGCTTGTGTTTGATCCCAATGGTTACTAGTACATCTGGAGAGGTGATACGCTGAGCATCCTAGTTGCGTATGGCCCTTTATAAGGTACAGTTCAAGATGGAGGAAGCATTTGACACGATTTGATTCGTTTCATGGGGTTCTGGTACTAATGATCGAGGATGCTGGACCTCCCAGCATAGAGAACGATCACTGACGCTCGTGTTCATCCGGTTGACCTCAATAAGACATCTGTTCTTTCAAGGCTGTAATTTAAGTAATTATGTACTATCACGGATGCAAAAGTGGAGTGGATTGCATCCCTCCTTGTGTCTACCGTCTAGCACCTCAGGACATTACGGATTTGACGTCTCGGCTGAGTACACTCAAGGTAATATTCAAGTTGCAAGCAAGAGATGAAGTACCAACGACCAAAGTCTAATTAGGGTGGTGAAGGCAAACAGCTCTCCCAGTGATAGGGCTGAGCATTCTTCGGAATCGTAGTATGGGGGAATTCACAACTGCCCTTGCCTTGAATACATGCAGCGAGGGCGTAGCCAACGACTTGACCCTCGAAGTAGGCCCCTTGTAGGAGACCTGACGCGAGATTGTGTCAGCAGACATTTCAGAGCGAACTTCCACACACGACGCACCAAAGTGCTTGGTGCTCGTCGCTTCACCAGCGAACCAAAGCTGATTATTGACTGTCGCTTGCAAGTTGTCTGATTGTGCTGGGACGTAAGACGGTCCCCAATTCGCGTACGAGCCACGGTACAGTATGTTCGAAGTCCAAGACGTCGTGTGAATAGCAATAGGTTCAGGAACGGTGATGTTAGGATACATCGCTCGGAGGACCTCCATAACTTCAGACTGGATCTGCTCATGAGTCAGTTGCTCAATGTATAGAGCCCAATCTCCCTGAAACAGCATAAGAGCAACGTTCAATGCACCTCGTAACCCACTTACCGTAACTGTGACAAGGATTATGCCAGAACCCGGGAAGACTCCGACGTGATCCAAGCTCTGCCACACGGGATACTTCCCTCTCTGCTTTGCTGCATACAATCCCATCTAATATAGGCTAGATGGGATGTGTCATTCCCGCATGATAAAGCTTACCTCTGTTGGGAACCAGAACGTCTCGTTGAATTGGAGGAAAATCTTTGTGTAGGTAGCCTAGCGCAAGGTAAGTTACTAAATGTACATGCAAAGCCCGACTGACCATTTCGATGCTATTGATAGCCTCCATTTTCCAATCGGGCAGGGGAGGTTGGAAGACAACATCACTATTCTGCAGGACGCCGACGCTGAACGTGCACAAGACATGATCAGCAGTGATTGTCAAGTCACCGGTGGTGTGCACCGCAACGGTATCTTTGCCATATTCGATGAGGTTAACAGTTTGGTTGTAGATCACCTGTTGTGGTTGTAAAAATTCGGCCGCTTCCGCCTGTACAATGTATACGAATCCTCGTGGGTCAATGACCATCTGATGGACATTGGAGAACCCTCCATATTCCGGGATGTACGTGAAATTCTTTCTCTATCGGAAGTGAGGAGGAAAGCAAGTGAGTACCAACCCGAGGCTTACCCACGCGGAAGCGAGCCACGAAGTTTGTGAGGGTGACTGCAAATAAGTCGAACAGTGGTTCAAAGGCATACATCAGATTACTCACCTGCGCAACTGCATCGAGAGGTGATCGATTGATTAGTACTCATCGCCACAAGGAATAGGATATGACTTGCACTCCTGACGCTCGGATCAGCCGATTCTATTATACAAGTAACTCTTACTGACAAAGTCGATTTGGAAGTAGTTGCTGGTATCCTCCTGTGGTGTTTTTGGACCGATACCCATGAGACCGTATGCCGATCTGAGGCTCAGATCAACTTCGCCCGCTTTTAACCGACGTCCTAGTCCGCGGAGATCAGGTGACGTTCGAGACGGGGAAGGAAGCCCAATATACCTGCGAGAACAGTGGCCCGATCAAAATTATTGAGCGCCTGGTTCACTACGTCGGTATAATCATTATGACCACTGTCGTCGTAAGTAGCTGCGAGCCATTCAGCACCCAGTACACGTGGCGTAAGAGAAACCATATACGTACTAACGCTTCCGTAAATATCATTGGAGACGGTACTCAAATTATGTTTGAGTGCCAATTCCCAGATAGGATTTGCGGTGCCATTGCCTTGCTGCGTTCCCTGGATCCAGCTGGGACCCAGCTCGACGACTACTTGTCTCCCTCGCACGCCGAACGGCTCGGGGATCATACGGCCACCCAGGTCGATCTTCGCGTCAAGGATGATGAAGTCTTCAATGCCTTGCTCGTGAAGCGTTCGAGCAGCGATGATCCCCGTCATGCCACCGCCGAGGATGAGGACGGTGGTGTGATTGGACGCACTGGCACTAGACGTTGTATCGGCATTTTGGGCGCATGCACTTGAGACGGCGGACAAAAGCCCAAGCAAAGCAAAACTGGGCGACACACTGGAGAGAAACATGTTAGAATAATAGAGAAGGGGGCTTTGCTGCGAGCATCGATTTTTAAAAGACGAGACCCGGAATGCCAAGAAGTTTCAATAGACTGTTTAGTATACCTCAACCTGGTTGTCGCAGAAACTCGGATCAATTCGATTCACTGGCAGACAGGAAAGAAATATGGGCATCGACGGAATAACGTACCGTAATGACCCAACAGTCTCATTAAGTGGATGCGAGCGGCTCCTCAAGTTCCCGAAGCGTCTCAGCTGCCAGTGAGCGCGAGCTCAACACTGCACAACCACATATTGGCGTGGGTGATGGCAAATGGCAGTCCCATCATTTGCAATGGCCCCTAGCACAGGCTGCTGTAGGCAGATACATTGGGCGTGAAAGCTTGCCAAGTTGATGATTCATGATCCCACCAAGGCTTTGATCTACCGCCGCAGCCATGATATTGTGACTTGAGGCCTGCCGACCGCTTTCTACATGCCACCCGCCACTGCTCGTACTCGTGCCAACGCCAGCCGCCGCCGGATTGATCGATTGATCCTGATTTGAGGCGCAACTACTACATAGTTGTATTGCTCGTAGTAGGTGTTAACAAACCCTTGACCCACCATTTCCGGTATCATTAGGCGCCACCTTTTCTGGCTTTTTTGGCAGTAACAGGCTTGAAGAAGTTCGATCGTTCATTCAAAACCCGGTCACTCGGCTCTACTGCGGTGCTGTCAGTACCACGCGTTTGTGAATACGGCCACACCCGGGAACATCGGTGAGTTTTGTCAGTCATCATTCTCTGCTTACCTGGCATGGTCTTTCAAAATGGCAGGTACTGTTGGAAGCAGTACAAGGTTGTCGCTTGCCACACAATCATATGGAAGCAGTGACTATCCTGTCATATCATGTTTTTGAACCACATTGACTCAAGTGGTGGTACAGACGCGCAACATCGTGTTATTCGGTGAATGTGGTGTGGGGAAATCTTCCATCATCAACGCGATCGTCGGACAGTCGGTGGCAAAAACTTCCAATGACGTCTTAGGATGCACCGATGAAAACGCCTCGTATAGCGTCACCCTCAGGCTGGACACGGAAATTAAAATCAATCTTTGGGACACCATCGGTCTAGACGAAGGCACTGCAGGCAGAATCCCCGCAGACCAAGCGAAGCAACGTCTGAAACTGTTCTTGCAAAGGCGGATTGAAGCCCCCGAGGGTGTCGACCTCCTCCTATACTGTATTCGTGGTGCCAGTGGTATGAAGCGCTTGCCACTGAAGCGGGGCCACTGGGACAAGTATCAATTCGTATTTGAAGAAGTATGCAAAAAGAGGGTCCCAATAGCATTGATCGTTACTCATCTCGAGTCTTACGATCCCGGTGGAGTCATGGATGCGTGGTGGGATCATAACGAGGAGAAAATATCGGAATTTGGCTTTCAGTTTTGTGCCCATGCATGCATTACCATCCTGCCACCAGAGTTTTGGGATACCAACATTGGCGATATCAATCGGATCGAGGTCTCCAGACGCAGGTTGCAAGACCTCTTTTCGCGTAACTACCTGGCTGTAAGTATCATTTTAGACCCTTGGCAAGATGAATGAAACTTAGTTGAACCAGCCTCGAAACGTGCTTTTGTTCGGAGACCGTGAAGACAGAAATGACTTCATTGACATGATGGTCGCCTCGCGCACCAAACAGAACTCTCAGGCTGAATGCGTCTCACCATTTACCCGTATCCCCATCGCGTTCGACATTCATACACACGTCAACATTTGGGACACTAGATTCGACGACACCGACGATGACACTTTCATTACCGAGAAACATCTAAAGCATCTCGTCCACGGGATCAAGCAAGCAGCGGGCATTGACCTTCTCCTCTTCTGTTTTCGTGCGGGAAGACCCAAGATCCGCCACGCTCGGAATTATAACCTCTTCCATGCGGCTATTTGTAGGAAGAAAGTGCCGGTGGCAATCGTCGTTCTCGGACCCGAAGAAGGAGCCGCTACGTGGTGGCAGAGAAATGAAGGCCATCTCAAACGAAAAGGGTTTCGTTTCGACAGGCACATCTACATCCCTTGCAATCCTTGTGAACCCCCTAGTGGTGACCTGGACGACGCCACTCGCCATCAACTCATCCGCCTTCTGCAAGAGGAGTACACGCTAGGAAGCTGGAAGATTGGCGATGATGCATTCTGGGTTACGGTGCCAAACGTGCGTGCAGTGGTCGGAGAGCTCTCTTGGCCAACGACCACTGTCGTCGTTTGTGACACGACAAGGCACGGCGCGTTCGTTGACATTGTACCGGGTGTACAGTCCTCTCTGCAGCGTTCCGTCACTTCCGTCACTTCTCGACGGGAACATCGATTTCAGCAAGTTGATCCACAAAACTTCTCGCTGATCGCAAGCCAATCATCTGGCAAAACACAGCCCCGCATTTCGGAACAGAGCAACAAGGTTATTGGCCTCATCATGTTCTTCGTGTCTGCGGAAGAACCAGATAGCGAAACGTGGAGGGCACTGGAGAGGTTTCATTCCGTCTACAAGGGTGGCATCACCCCGTTCATCGTCATCGTCTATGGAGTTTCTGAAAGAAGATTCGCGGAAGATTTCTGGAGGGCCGCCCCCCATCATATCAGAAGGGGGATTGGGGCATATCTGACGTATCATCCTGGCCCCAATGCTTGCCCTGAGGCTCAGGCTGTTGCGCAAGAAATCATGGTGGACATGATTCTGGATCGGTGCTTGGTGGATCTGGGGGAAAAGGTTGGGATACTACGGGAAATTTTGTCGGTTTGGAGGAAGTATCGTTCCAAACGTAATATCGATCAGCTAGGCGGCTCTGCAAGGTAGGTGAAAGCAACCCTGAACATTACCGACTACCCAAAGAGTGAAGTCCCCCCGCCTTTGCTAGAAGGTTCAATAGGAATGGGTCTCGCGTTTATATAGGCGTACGGAAAAATTCACACTACAATATATGTATCTACGCTCACTAATAGAGACAGTGGAAGGGACATGTAAGTGGTACAGGCACGCGACTGGAATAATGATAGTGTCGAAAGGTCCTCTCAAGATTCATTATGTAGCATCAGTGTTAGAATCGTACGACTGGCCGCGAGGGTATATCTTGAGTATCAAAGTTTAACTGCCCGGTTTTCCAAGCAAAGCATAACCGTTTCCTTGTGGACCATGAAGCTATGCAGGGATGTTAGATAGGGAACTAGGTGCCACGACACACGACACACCCTATTGTAGCATCTTCCGCATAGTGGATCTCCGTCCTTGTCATTCAACCGCTTAGAGTCTAACAGGGTGTTGCAGGAAGTGCAACGGAGACATCCTTTGTGCCAAGTCTTCCCAACTGCTTTCATCTATTGACCATATCAGGATGCCTTCAAACCACTAGGAGATGCTCACTTACCTGTTCTGCAAAATACACATTCTTGCCACATCGTGGACATAGAGGCGTCGTGCCACCTAACTCCCACGTCTTTGCAGGGCTAGCGGTGCTGCCGCCGAGAGCGGCCCCGTAACGCGTCCCAGTGGGGGTCTGTTTCAACGAGCTGACTCCTCCCCCCGAAACAACCCCAGTCAAGTTGGGTTTAAATGGTGATGTTGGGCGATTAAATGGGGTGGACTCCACGCGCTCCGCAGCCCTAGGAGTGCTCGAGGTAGGCCTGGAAGGACTGAGTGACACCGTACGTGGAAGCTGAAATTCACCAACACGTTTGGTGTTGGTAATTTCGCCATCAAAGGACACACGCTCATCAACAATGTCTTGTACTTCGTCCTCCTCTGCAGTATCGTTCCCTTCCATGTTTAGTTCTACGCTAGGGGTGCTTGCATCACTCGGTGGGTTGGGGGTACGGGAGTACCGTGCGGGAAGCGACGAATTGGCACGAAGAAGTGGGCCTGGACCTGTATGCTGAGTGCGAACAGGCGAACGAGATCCATCGTTGACAAGAGTACGTGAGGTGAAATCCAGTGAACCATTAGTCCGGCTGCGAGTGGTTGGTAAAGGGAAGGTAGAACGAACGGGCGACGTCTGGCCAGAGACGTTGCCCGGTGTTCGGGAAGGAGTACCAGATGAGCCAGACACTGCAGGGAATGGGCTGCGGGAAGGAGAAGAGGGGATTGAAGGAGAAACAAGATCATCTCGATCAGGGAGGTTTGCCTGTCGAAGGTCCCGGGTGCCGAAGTTGCGTATATGGCAATTTTTGCTATGGGAAGGGGTCAAGGTGGGGAAAACAAGGATTGGACGAGTGGTGCCTACCAATACGGCTGAACCAAGTGAGCAGGGAGATGAGCGAATTAGCCATGATGATGAAGCCGCACCTCTTGATCATGCTCTAGCAGTGTCAGGGAGTCCAGGCGTTTGTTGCATGACGTACACGCAAGACATGGCTGTTAATGGTGTGAGCGAACGCAGAGTGGGTGGCGTAATTACTTGCCTTGTGGTAAAGCTGATATTGGCACGAGGTCAAACACCGCGATGGTGATGCTGCCAGGGTAACCGAAATTGCTTACCTTGCGACCTGGCCCCATGACCTAAATCGACGCTTAGATGAGTCAAATGAAGCATGAGTACGATCAGTGCTGCACACCTGCTCAGCTGCATACACAGCCTTGTTACACCGCGGACAGACTGGTGTTCCTCCAAATGGGTGCATGACTAAATCAAAGTATGTAAATCTGGTCGTCGACGAAACTGATGGTGAGCACGTGGGCCTAGAGGATCACTGACTTGTGGAACAGAAGCGAATATCCGGGAAGTAAGAGTGCGTGGTTCCGGCGTTAGAGACGACCGGCAATTCCCGTTGCCAGTTGGCTTCAAATTTCAACAGACTCGTGAAATGGGGTCGGCAACAACACAGCGAAGCATGGTGACTTGGTTAGCATCGTTGACGGGCGCGACAATTGAAGGGTCCTGGCAAGGCTGGTTGCCTCGCCGAACTGAGCGTGGTGGCGCATAACTTCACAAGTTTCTGTTACCCCGTGTCTGATGGAATCATCTCATTCCCGTCGTTGCCGTTCCCTCTAGGCCCCGCCCATCCACGCTGCCGTTCCTCGACACCCTCAGCATGACCACCCATTGGCAAGTATAGGCTAGGTGTTGTGCGACATAACTCGGCAACTCGGCAGCCGATTCACACGTGTCGGAGCTTGAAATGGAAATCTGATCGTGTCGGTAGCTCATCAGTTTTTTCAAACAGCTTATTCTCATCCAAACATCGTCCATCTTCGTTCATCTTTTCTATCCTCCCCCGCGTAGACTCACGTAGACTCCCTCTCCCCACATCATCCGCAACCATGTCTGACGATGAGCAGCACAACCAGACGTTTGAGCAGGTTTGCTTATCTTTGCTCATCCTCACTGTTGATCTCACCCGATGTTAAACGTTAGGCCAGTGCAGGCGCCTCGCTCACCTTTCCCATGCAATGCTCTGCTCTCCGCAAAAACGGTCATGTTGTCATCAAAAGTTTGTCGCTCGGAAATGATTCACTTTCTGTGGATCCCCACATCTGTTGTCTGATTATCACCAGCCCGTCCCTGCAAAATTGTTGAGATGTCCACCTCCAAGACCGGAAAGCACGGGCACGCCAAAGTTCACCTCGTTGCCATTGATGTATGTTCTTGGTAGCACCAGCGCTTGATTGTCTCCCCTGACATCTTACTCAGATCTTCACCGGCAAAAAAATGGTGCGCATCGATTAGTCCGCCATATTGTCCGACATCGACATCTCACTGTGTACGCTGGAACAGGAAGATATCTGTCCCTCTACTCACAACATGGATGTCCCAAACGTTACACGAACTGAATACACACTTGTAATTGCCAATCTGCTTTGGATTAGTTCACGAGTATCTCAATACTTCTCTTAGATAAACATCGACGACGGTTTTCTCAACCTCATGACTCAAGATGGGGCAGCCAAGGACGATATCAAACTTCCTGAAAGTGACCTTGGCAAGGCCATGCAGGCCGACTTCGAGGACGGAAAGGAACTTTTGGTCACAATCGTCTCTGCTATGGGCGAGGAGCAGGCCATCTCCGTCAAGGAGGCACCGAAGGGTTCGTCTTGAAGGTGTGTTCGTGCCATTCAAGGCTGTAGTATTTTCTTGAGCATGCTATTTAGACGCGGCTTAGATGCGGCTACGCTGCCTCATCCACTCCTTTGTTTGCATTTATTTGTGTCTTCCCCTTTATCTCGTTCGTCTCCATCGTGTACTTCATGACTCAAAATCATCCAACCAAGTTTCTGTGCATGTGCATGTACACTCTTATTGTCCAAAGTGTTAGTCACTGTTGTAGTGTAGTCCTACGGCTGTAGGACAAGTTGGTGTTTTTGAGCCACTACGTGGGAGGAGTAATCAATCAGCGGCTGTTATCTCATCGCCGAGCGCCCAATCCAGCCTTGCACATGTCTCAGGCGAGCCAATGAGACGCTTGCCAACTTGGCCACTGTTGGCAAACGGTGAGTTTCGTACAGGTGGTGAGCTGATCCACGGCGTTTCCAAACCGTTTCAGGGCGTAGGCATGGCTATTTCCTTCGATGCAACCGTGGGTTTATCTAGATGCCTACCAAGTTCCTGAATTGTGGCAAAATTCTATTGCCATGTCAAATGCGTACCAAGGGACGTGAAAGGTGTGTCTACCACTGCCTCTCTTCACATTTGCTGAATTACCAGTGTTTTGGCCTCACTGCAGAGGTCCAACCTGCACATTCATGTGGCAGACCCATGGTTTGATGTGTGGAACCCCGAACAAAGTGCTGACCGCATTGCGATGCAGAAATAATATGTCATACATGTGAGTGCGTGTAGGGAGCGGAGTCAATTGTCATGCCAAGCTGTGGAACAAAGCGCAAGCATCCTCATCCTCATCAGCGTGGCCGGATGTTGCGCTGGAATCCATATAAATGTTGATCATGGTCGTACTCTGCTGCTGAACAGCAGTACAATTCGTGACTTAGGATTCTTCTCAAGTGAACATAATGTCTCAGAACATTACAAAGGGCTACAACGATGGCTTCAACCATGATTTCACGGACGAGGTAAGACAATACAACCACCTTCGCTGGTTCTTACTTTCTTCAGGACGCCCGGAGGTTGGTCTCTATTGCCACTTCTCCAGAGCTCAGCGCCCACACCTGTCGCTGGATGGAAGGCAGCGTGCGGTGCAGTGCTACTGTTCAGGGGATTTGCTTCCCTTCCCACCTGCGGGAATACCACGGGATACAAGGCATCGGACACCGCACCATCGGCTTCATGTGCCAGTGGGAGGGTTGCTCGGAAACTTCTACATTTAGCAAAGAAGGGTTGATGAAGCATATCCAAGAGAGACACTTACTCTGGAAGTGGAACTGTCCCAACTGCGGGACAGTGTTCATGAATCAGGCGGCAAGGAACGCACACTATGCGCATTGTCCAATCGCCAGCTAGGTGACTACAGCCATACGATTCCCTTCCCTCCATGCCTTTTCCTTCCCTCGCGCTAAATTGTGTTTTTTCTTTTCCTTTCTTCTCTATCCCTTGTTCCTGGTTATTACGACGAGGCAGCTAGTCTGCTGGGATTTCTTTACGGTCATCTTTTTGAAGGCATCGCTCTGTCCTTTTCATTTTCATTTTCTTCCTTCCTTCCATCTCGTAGGCACTTTCTTATTCAATTGATCGGTTTGGCGGTAACATTATGTCTGCAACAATGTGCCCCACAACGATAAATTACCGTGGCGGATCTATAAGTTGTGCCAATCGACATGAGTTAACCCATTTCAAACCGCTAATCACTCAGAAAGACCTGTGATCCTCCGATCCAAATCTCCGCACCACATGTACCATCTACCAAGCTGTAGAGTCTTGGTTATCCCCGATCAGTAAATTATGAACGCGCCAACGAGAACCCCTGAGTGGCCCTTGGCATGCCATCCTGTACAGGCGTCTATTTCATGTTACACGTATCGCTGTCAAGTCGAGCCTTGTGGGGCATATATAGAAACTGATGACGATCAATGATGCTCTCGTTTTCATTTGGGCAGACTGGCAAGAACCCAAGTTACTTTAGAAACAGTGTCGCATGGCACGAGCCAAGCACGCGGCAGGAAAATAGTGAATTCGCGATAAAGACCCCGAAGGATATCGTTTCCGCGTATCGAAGATCCCGGCGTGTCGAGATCGGGACGGTCTGTTGCGATAACTTGAAGAGGGTCAGCAGGTTCTATAAATTTCGTTACCAAAATCCCCGACATCGGATATGGTGTAACGGCTAACATTGCCGCCTTTCACGCGGCAGCTCGGGGTTCGACTCCCCGTATCCGAGTAGTTTTGTTTCAGACTTGCGTTTTTTTTGGCTCCAGATGGAGAGTGCAGGTGGACGTTGAAACACTAGTTGTGGCAGCTTACGTCAGCGGTACAATTTCTGCCTTACTTATCTCCTGAATCGAGAATTTAATTTCAACACAAAAGAGTGGTCGCATTGACGTGCCGCGGACTCGAGGTGACCACAAAAGGCATTCGTCTGGAGCAATCGAGAATCTACCGCATGAAAGGTGGCAAACGTTTGAACATCGGACCAAGCTGTGCTGAGATAATAGCCTAATGAGATATATATAGACGACTAGCCTACTCTCTGACAGTCGGATATGGTGTAACGGCTAACATTGCCGCCTCTCACGCGGCAGCTCGGGGTTCGACTCCCCGTATCCGAGTTTCTCTTTCTGCTTCGCAGCACTGGACGTGTCCATCGCTGTCCATCGGTAACAGACTTCTTTATATATTGTCTTTTTTAATCATGATCGTGTTCCTAGTGTCCATCAAAATCACAGCGGGGCAAGGGCTTGAATCGAAGCCATCCGTCTTGTGCGCAATCCCATAATGTGCCACTACTCTGCGTAAGGTGAGAAGCTCCAAAACCATTCATTGAATCACCACACAACTACGCCTTTGGAAATCGGTCTCAATGGAAAGTAGGTTGTATGCCGTATGCTTATCGCCAGAGTAAGCCTTTGGGCGGTAAGCAGAATGCATAAAAGCCCACGAGGTACGTCTCATCGACCCAAGTTTTGGCTTTCATTGTTTCACAACCTGCTCCCTCAGAACATTCATCATGCTCTTCAAAGTTGTCCCTTTGTTTTTGCTCGCATCTACGGTTCTGGCTATTCCTTCCAAGTTAGGTGCTCGCGTTGCCCGCCGTCGCGCCAATCGCCAGTCCCAGGTTATCAATTATCTCGAGCACGCTGATGGTGCTATTTCCGACGAGCAATACAGCAACAATTGGGCTGGCGCTGTCTGGACTGAGCGTACTGTGCGCCATGTTTTCCTAGACTGTGAATACACTCGATCCTATTCTCACTCCGTTCCAATAGAACACTTTCACTTCTGTCACTGGTACCTTTGTCGTCCCCACACCTTCGGGTAATAACGGCGACTCCGCTTCCGCTTGGGTCGGTATTGATGGCGACACTTGTGTAAGCGCCATTCTCCAAACCGGTATTGACTTCACCGTTTCTGCAAATGGTACCACATACGATGGTAAGAGATTTTTGACTACCCATTCGCCGCTTGTCCTCACTGTTCCTTTCACGAACAGCCTGGTACGAGTTTTACCCCGAATTTGCAGGCTATTTCTCGGACATCACAATCACCGCTGGAGATGTCGTCAAACTCAATGTCACCGCTTCTTCGCCGGTTTCTGGTACTGTAACGATCGACAATCTGACCAGAAACGAGAGGGTGTCTCAGGATCTGTCTTCTCCCGCTCCTCTTTGCGGTCAGAATGCGGAGTGGATCGTGGAAGATTACGAGGAGGACTTTAGTCTTGTTCCATTTGCCAATTTTGGCACCGTCACCTTTACGGATGCCAATGCTGGCACCTATACCCCATCTGGCGCTGGCATTGTTGACATTAAGCAGAACGGACAAGTTCTGACCTCTACCTCTATCAACGGGACATCCGTCACCATTAGGTTTGTGTAGTTCAGGAAAGTGGCTCGTATGTACATGTATTCGATGGAAGGAATGGTTTGGTAATGCTTGCAGTGTCATCCTCGTATGTTCCGCTTCATTATGCGTCCGAAATACCATTTGGGTAGTCCTTTACATACGTGGTCTTGTGCTAGCTCCCGTTGTTCGTTCTACCTGAATTTAATAGTTGGTGTCAAAGCTTCGTTTTTTGTCCACGGGTGTTATCTCAATGCGAATGCGTTCTCATCGAAGGCGTGGCGAGGAGACACAGAGATGTGAGCATGGTATTCTCGCTACACACCTCACCCGACTCCACGAAATTCGCGACGGGCGACGACGCGCATCGCCAAAGCCAGCGCCAATACCAACACTACCGCACCCACGCGCTCGTCCCGCGGCCCAAGGACACGTCGTATCCGCGCTTCCACCACCCCGACGCGTACGCGTGCATGTGGCGCCGTCACGGCGCGAGCAGGTCGCCAACGTACTCACCTCGTTCCCAGAGCTCAACGCGTTCGAGCTGGTTAGCCCGACAACCAGATACTATTAGATACTACTATCGATCTATATCATCCCTACGATACCATCGATACGATCATGCAGTGAATGTTGCTCCATAAGTCCAATCAAGTCAGGTTGTGGTTGTGCAACATCCCAGACGGAAGAAAAAGTACTCGGATACGGGGAGTCGAACCCCGAGCTGCCGCGTGAGAGGCGGCAATGTTAGCCGTTACACCATATCCGACTGACAGTATTACTCCCAAACATTTTATTGTCAGACGCTCATATTCTTGTGACGTCGACTGGGGTGGGGTGGAACGTTGGGTGGTGGTGATGGGATGGTGGAGGTCTGGAGATGACTTTCCATCCTTTGGGCGTGGGACGGACACGGATGACGCTACCATCCCCTGGCAGGACCTTAAACCATTCTCCC
>JBBPNA010000203.1:0-46876 GCA_038090555.1 Boletus subcaerulescens | reverse complement strand
CAGTCATGAAAACCGAGCTGTGTCTTTCATGCAGCGGTTATATGTTGGCCATAGAGCCCGCCCTGACCACGCAAGAGGCCAATCGCCAGTGGACTCGGATTCAAGTTCAGGGTTAACAGACGAGGATTCTCAGATCTCAAGTGGCTCGCTGTTGAAGCGGTTCCAGCGATACGGTGATCTAGCGGACCTCCAACGAGCAATCACACTTTTACAAAGATTAATCTCAGCCTCGTGGGTAGCAATTGGAGTAAGGCAACGCAGCCAAGAGAAGGCATGGGGAATGTTCTACGAAAGGTGCTTCTTGGGTAATGGGTAACGAAACGATCAAATCACCCACCTTGCTCAGCCATTTGGTTGTTTTAGGGTTTGAAGGGCGAATGCTGTTAATGACCGTGAAGTGTTTGAGCAGATCTATCAGATCCTTCTGCAAAATGGAACCCATGAAGAAGCCTACGAAGCGCCAGGTGACTTACGCACAGGTTTAGTCCCGATAACGTTCGCAGTGGGCGTAACATATTAAACATAATACCAATTGGTCCCTGCCTTGATTGATGGGGCACGAGAAGCTCGACACCACCAGCATGCGTTCCATTGCCATGAGCGCTAGAGCGCATGATGAACTATGATCCGACCTGGAGTTAGCTGGGAGAACATGATGCTATCGATTGAATCTCTATACTGGTCGTCGCTTCCTCCACTTGGACGGACGGCGCCCCCCGTATCCTCCTTCGAGGCGTTCCTGCACCACATTTGATCCTAACTTCGTGCCCAGTAATTTTCAGTAGCGCCGGCACAAAGCGAATCCCAACCTACCAATGTATTGATCATGATAGTCCCTTGAGTCGCTCTTAAGGAGCGCTGGAAACGAATGCGCATGCACATGGATTGATCTTTTTGTTGTACTAGAGCAAGTACATTGAAGACATCCAATCGCTTCGCGCAGCTTTCAATCCGGCCTCAGGCTCATGTTATTTCGTATGCACACTTGCCACGTCAGGTTGACCACATCGGACCCTTCATATCCGCAAACAACATGAAATACCTCGTCGCCTATCGCCATCTGACATTTAGAAAGGTAAGTTCACCATACGGCCGTGATATCACGTAGTTGCAAGCGGCGTCCATCGGCGGGACAAAGTCCACACCATGGTGGATTCCGTGGAAGGTAAAATGGATCCAGTTCGCCTCCTTCATCAAGATGGATACTTTGTGCCCGGGTTGTGAATGCTGCATGTCAGAGACCGGCTACATGGATAGAGAGGAAGGTAAATCATTGGGACGGTTGGACATCAAGCAATAAGTACGTGACAAGCATCCAGGAGTCTGTGCAGAGACACAGACAAATGATTTGACCAAAAGGTCACGTACTGAGAAAGAGAAGGCATCCAGAACTGGTTTGACGACGTCATCCCAGCTACTGTGATGCAAGGCCTTTCTTCTTGTCCTCAGTACTAGCATGGCCAGCCAAGTTTTGCAGCATTTTCTATTGTGATCGCATTCACAGCGACCTCTCCAGCGCAGGCGCTCAACATTGTCAGTACGTGGAATGTACTCACCTGCGTGCGAAAACCGTCGTCGAGTAAAAGAACTTGAAGGTAGACGCTCAGTTTGAATGGTTCGTTTCGGAGATTGGCTCGAGCCTCTTTGAGATAAGTGGAAGCCAGGCTCGAGGATTATGCAAAGATGGCCCCGAGATTGAAATTTTTGCACAGGACGCGTCGCTCAACCCAAAGACTCTGGCTTTAACTTTGAACGTTGCACCCACGAGATTCGCGCTCAGCACCAGCACCTCCTGCACAACCGCCAACATCGTCCGGTCGAGTCTAGTTGAAGCCGTGCGATTCTTCCATCAATTTCATCTTGCTGCCTCAAGTGCGCGTCGAGTTGCACCAGTTGTTCAACTTGAACCACGCAGCGTATCGGGCCACATCATTCCACAGCAACGTGCTACCCGCCTCGTGGACAAGGCTTGATTTGCTATGGAAGCATGTATGGAAACCGCCAGGTATTTACCTCAGCGCACAGTCTTATTATAGCTCACGTTCCCAGTCTAGATCACATAGATTGACTGCAGGGACGAGTAGGCCCACCGGATGGGCACAGCAGGTGTGTCGTAAACACCCTTCTCCCTGTACTGTGCTCACATTGGCGGCGACAAGCTCGCTGAATTAGTGCTCATCGAGTCACTGCCTCCGTGCATTGCTCCAAAGTGCTTCCGAACACGTGGTGCGGAAACCAGTAAGGACTTATAAATGCGCCGCCCATCCATCGCTCTATACTTCAACAACACCCACCTTCCTGGCTCAGAATGAATCGCGGATTGAGCACTGAACAAGAACAACTTCTACAATGCGAATCAACAATGTCGAGGTGGACAAGGCTTGGGCTACTGTGCAAGCGAGTATGGACTTCACTACGCTCTGGCCCCACGTGCGTCTTTCGGTGCATTCTTTCACAGCTCCCTGTTCAAAGTAGCGATGGTGGGTAGATCGGGCACTGGTGAAGAGCGACCGCAACATGAACCAAGCACATCAACGTGGACAAGATTCGGTTTACGGTGGAAGCGAATTTGGACTTCAATATGCTCCATGTATGTCTCTTGTTGCATGTTTTCGCAGTCTAACCAACAGTGAGCGACAGATCAAACACCGGAGAGGACCGACCACAACCCGAACCAGGCACGCCGCCACATAGCATCCAATTTGTGGGTCTCAAGAGGTCACTTCTGGTTTCCCAACTGATCTATCCTGCAGGACGGCATACAAACCTCCGGTACTTCTGACCCTTATCCTCAATGTGTAGGGCAGGAGTCAGAGGAAGGTGAGCTATCCGGATCCGAGGGTCAGCCACAAGACGGACATTCGTCTTCGGGTTCTGCACAGGAACATGGGAAGGAGAAACAGTCTCAACACGAGAACAGTGCACAGGACGAGTCTTCTTTTTCTGGTATTGCGCAGGAGCAAGTGGAGGGGGGAGACACTGCATTCGGGTACCAACCACAGGACTTGTCGGGCTCTGTTACGCACACGAACGAAAACGAAGAAATGGTCATCACGAGTACGCAACTCACATCTCTACCCAGTCGAGCATTTGCTAATGGTGAGGTAGATATTCGAGCGACAGATGTTGTCCTCGGCCTCCGACGCTTTCCCGCCCACTTTTACAGCATTATTCGCCATAGTGGCCTTGAATGGAGAACCGAAAACAAGTGTTCGTCAGTCCAGGATGATGCCGTCGAATGGAACAAGCCACTCCCAATGTGAGTTCCCCTTCAGTTACCTTGGATTGGTACTTACGGAGCTCCTAGACCGTCCGATCCATCAGCAGCCGTTCGTCTCGAGGTCTACGCATCTTTCGAATGCCAGCCCATGTTGGGTGCTGGTGAGCAGCTGCGGAAGTTGACAGTCACTGTGAAACAACTATTAGATCGCAGTAAAGAACACATTCGTGAGTGGATCGGCATTTTACACAACGTCCAAGCACTCACATCTTGGCAGCATTTGCTTGCTTTCCAAATGATGGCGACGTTGTATCCCCGTGTTCATCAGTTGTTGTGACTGTCGAACGGCGTGATGGCCGGAGCAGCGATTCAATGGCGTCGAGGATGCTCGATTGTTTTTGTGTAAGCATCCAACGGGTGTCAACATGGTCCCATTGATCATTCTATGTCTGTAGTCAACCACAGATACCACGGAGGAACTAGAAGACGCAACGAATCATGGCCACAGTGCTCTCTCGCATTACCGGAAGCATGGGGAAATACAAGACCTGGAGCGTTCTGTTGCAGAATTTGATCGGGCACTCAATGCTTGTGTGCTGAACCATCCTTGTCGTGCAGCCGCTCAGTCGAACCTCGCGACAGCTAAATTCATCCTCCTTCAGGTCGACGACACGAATGCTTCCTTAGAGATCCCCATTGGCCTATACCGCGACGTGCTTGCAACCCGTCCAGTCGGTCATGCTGACCGACCATCCACATTGATTCAGTTGGCTGCGGTGCATCTGGTGCGATTTCAGAAACAGCGGGACGACATTGATGGAGCACAGATTGAGGCATTGCTGCATGAGGCGATGGGGCTCAGCGATACCAATGGTCACGAAAAGCGAGCTATCGGTTTCATGCTGCGACTATATGCCGACCACACAGTTGGCCCCTGCCATGCAAGTGAACCACCACCGATGGACCCACGTTCAGAGGCATGGCCAACAGACAAGGACTCAAGTGTCCAGCTGTTGAAGTCATTCCAACGATACGGCGATCTGGCTGACCTTCAACGAGCAATTACACTTTTACAGAAATTGGTCAGATCTGATTCGATTTGGGGTGATGCGTACCGCGCAGGACTGGGGAATCTCGGGGTGGCATTGTTGTTGCGATTCAAGCGTCTCGGGGAGGTGAGGGATCTCGAGGATGCCATTTCGAGACTCAGGGATGCCGTTCGCCTCACCCCTGATGGTCACCCTGACAAGCCGGGTTGTCTGAACAACCTGGGGAACTTCTTCATCATTCGTTTCGAGCACCTCGGGGAAGTGAGGGATCTCGAGGATGCCATTTCGACATACAGGGATGCCGTTCGCCTCACCCCTGATGGTCACCCTGACAAGCCCCGCGGTCTGAACAACCTGGGGAACTCCTTCATCACTCGTTTCGAGCGCCTCGGGGAGGTGAGGGATCTCGAGGATGCGATTTCGACACACAGGGATGCCATTCGCCTCACCCCTGATGGTCACCCTGACAAGCCGCGTCATCTGAACAACCTGGGGAACTCCTTCATCACTCGTTTCGAGCGCCTCGGGGAGGTGAGGGATCTCGAGGATGCCATTTCGACACACAGGGATGCTGTTCGCCTCACCCCTGATGGTCACCCTGACAAGCCAGGTCGTCTGAACAACCTGGGGAACTCCTTCAAAGCTCGTTTCGAGCGCCTCGGGGAGGTGAGGGATCTCGAGGATGCCATTTCGACATACAGGGATGCCGTTCGCCTCACCCCTGATGGTCACCCTGACAAGCCGCATCGTCTGAACAACCTAGGGTGCTCCTTCATCACTCGTTTCAAGCGCCTCGGGGAGGTGAGGGATCTTGAGGATGCGATTTGGACACACAGGGATGCCGTTCGCCTCACCCCTCATGGTCACCCTGACAAGCCGCATCGTCTGAACAACCTAGGGCGCTCCTCTATCACTCGTTTCAAGCGCCTCGGGGAGGTGAGGGATCTCGAGGATGCGATTTCGACGCACAGGGATGCTGTTCGCCTCACCCCTGATGGTCACCCTGACAAGCCGAGTGGTCTGAACAACCTGGGTCTCTCCTTCCGAGCTCGTTTCGAGCGCCTCGGGGAGGTGAGGGATCTCGAGGATGCGATTTCGACACACAGGGATGCTGTTCGCCTCACCCCTGATGGTCACCCTGACAAGCCGGGTCGTCTGAACAACCTGGGTCTCTCCTTCAGAGCTCGTTTCTCGTGCCTCGGGGAGGTGAGGGATCTCGAGGATGCGATTTCGACACACAGGGATGCTGTTCGCCTCACCCCTGATGGTCACCCTGACAAGCCAGGTCGTCTGAACAACCTGGGGAACTCCTTCAGAGCTCGTTTCGAGCGCCTCGGGGAGGTGAGGGATCTCGAGGATGCGATTTCGACACACAGGGATGCCGTTCGCCTCACCCCTGATGGTCACCCTGACAAGCCAGGTCGTCTGAACAACCTGGGGAACTCCTTCATCACTCGTTTCAAGCGCCTCGGGGAGGTGAGGGATCTCGAGGATGTGATTTCGACATACAGGGATGCCGTTCGCCTCACCCCTGATGGTCACCCTGACAAGCCGCGTCATCTGAACAACCTGGGGAACTCCTTCATCATTCGTTTCTCGCGCCTTGGGGAGGTGAGAGATCTCGAGGATGCGATTTCGACACACAGGGATGCTGTTCGCCTCACCCCTGATGGTCACCCTGACAAGCCGGGTTGTCTGAACAACCTGGGTCTCTCCTTCCGAGCTCGTTTCTCGCACCTCGGGGAGGTGAGGGATCTCGAGGATGCGATTTCGACACACAGGGATGCTGTTCGCCTCACCCCTGATGGTCACCCTGACGAGCCGGGTCGTCTGAGCAACCTGGGTCTCTCCTTCATCACTCGTTTCGAGCGCCTCGGGGAAGTGAGGGATCTCGAGGATGCGATTTCGACACACAGGGATGCTGTTCGCCTCACCCCTGATGGTCACCCTGACAAGCTAACCATGCTGGACAACCTAGGGCGCTCCTTCAAAGCTCGCTTCAAGTCCCTCGGGGAGCTGAACGATCTCGAGAACGCAATTTCCCTGTATTCCCATGCTGCGTCTTTTCCCATAGGCCCTATTAGTGTTCGATTCCGTGCGTCACGGGATTGGATATCATGTGCTCGACGTATTCGTCATCCTTCTCTCCTCCGTGCACATTCTATTGCTGTTCATCTCCTTCCCCAGCTTGCATGGATTGGCCTTTCCCTCACACACCGTTATGCAGAACTCAAGCGAGGTGCCGATGTTGTCCGCGAGGCTGCAGCTGCAGCTTTGGACTCTGGATTCCCAGAACTTGCTGTCGAGTGGCTCGAGCAAGGACGTTCCATTGTTTGGGGGGAGCTCCTTCAGCTTCGCGGCTCTTATGAGCAGTTGTCGTCTGCACATCCAGATCATGCCCACAGACTTCAAGAACTGTCCGCTGCATTGGATAATGCCAGTGCCACTCGCGAAAAATCATTATCCACCTTCTCGGAATCGACTGATGGTGCAATGCCTCGTGGGACACAAACGTTGCAGCAAGTCGCCGATACACACCGCACACTCGCCATCGAACGAGATAAACTACTTCAGGAGATTCGACACCTTCCTGGCTTCAAGCGGTTCCTCCTCCCGAAAAATTTCTCTGATCTCCGTGCGTCAGCACACTCCGGACCGGTCGTTATCCTCAATGCTGCAGAACGTCGATGTGATGCGTTGATCGTTCTTGCCGATCTGGATCATGTAATTCATGTCCCGCTTCCCGGTTTCGATATACAGTGGGCCGCACGCCTTCAGAACACGCTGCGGGGATTGCTTGGGTATGCTCGTATTACACGCTTTGACGACAGGAAGGGGAAGCTGGCGACAGGGGGTGGTGGTAGCTGGGAATCCCTTTTATCCACCTTGTGGAACGCAATCGTCAAACCAGTCCTGGACGCCTTGGCCTTCTCAGTACGTTGTCACTTGGATTCATAGCTCACCCATTCATGTCTCCAATCAGACTCTCGGGGACCTGCCACGCATTTTTTGGTGTCCGACTGGCCCTTTTGTCTTCCTTCCTATCCATGCAGCTGGTTTATATGGCACTCAGTATTCCTCACCTGGCCACAAAGTATCAGATTTTGTGGTTTCATCATACATTCCTACTCTCAGCATTCTTGCGCAATCGCCCTCTCCTTCCATAGCACCTAGCGGCGATCTGCACCTTCTTTTTGTCCCTCAGCCACCCTCCGACGGTCAACCCCACCTTCAAGGTGTAGCACGGGAATTGAAACACATCAGCACAGTAGTTGACAATTCGTCTTCAGCATGTATCACACTCCTAGAATCTTCTGTCGGCACTGTGGAGGAAGTACTTGGCCTGATGAAGGATGCCGACTGGGTCCATTTCGCATGCCACGGAATCCAAGATGCCGCAAAGCCGACCGATAGTGGTCTTTGTCTTGCCGATGATCGACGTTTGAAGATATCAGACATCATCGGGCTGTCACGTCCTCGTGGTGGGCTTGCCTTTTTGTCCGCCTGTCAGACGGCGACGGGCGACGAGGGTCTTTCCGACGAGGCAATTCATATCGCAGCGGGGATGTTGTTTGCAGGTTATGGTGGAGTGATTGGTACGATGTGGTCGATCAGCGACTGGCATGCGCCTATCGCGGCAAGGGAGGTATACAAGTACTTGTTTCGGAATGGCACGAGGCCGGATTATCGGGATGCTGCACGAGCGCTGCACGAAGCTGTTGGGATTCTTCGAGAGAGTGGGGAAGCGTTGTTCCTCACATGGGTTCCATTCATTCATGTAGGTCTTTGAATACAAGTTCGGGTGGACTACGATGTTGTCTTGTGGTCGTCACTGTATCATCGTATCTCAAATGTACTGTATAGTGTTCTGAGGAATAGTGTCATTAGTCGATCCTCTCAACCGAATCCCGATGTATCACCTGAAAACCCGTTCGATCTCATTGTCTACCATTCACCATGCAGCATTCTTTGTGCCTCACCCACGCCCCCGATGGTCCATGGAATCGATGATCGATGGCTCGGAGTCGTCCGCTGATCCGTCATGGTCATGTGCGTTCGAGAGGCAAACGTGATGAAAGACAGCCAAGATCGAGATTCCACAAGTAAAGCCTGCCTCGACGCGCTGTAGGTGGTGCCGCGGCGCCTGTCGATAAACACGTACGGTATATGTCGTTGGAGCTTCCTGGTCGTGTAAGGTGAGAATGTACACGTGAAGGTATACATATTCGGGTATGGGAACAAGTTGAGGACTCGGCGTAGATGTCGTGTCGACACACACTCTCTTTCCAACGCGCTGGGTGGTTTAGTGGTCATCGTTGATGTTCCTCTTTGATGCGGCACTTGGTGACAATAATGAGGTTCGCCTCGTTTTGGGTTCTCGAACGAGCAAGCAGATAGATGAGCGTATGCATTTATGCGGTACACTGCATATCAAAGAGATATCACGACACACGTTATCCATATACTGACCATGCATTCTTTTCCTTATACTTGTACCGCGTGCTTGATCTCAGTGCTCGATGTCTCCGACCCACACTTGACCGCTCCGTTCGTTGGACGAGAGCAATCCCCCAGTGAGCATGACCCGTGTTTGTCCATCGCGGATGTACGACACGGGAGGAAACCAGCCGCGAGGTTTGGGCAAGGCGGTACCTAGTGCACGAAAGGGTCGATTGATGATGGGATGCACTACATACCCTCGACGCGCAACTTCTTCCACTGCAAGCTTGGGATCGACGAAGGGGGCGTGGACGTGACGAGGATGAGCCACGAAGGGAGAAAATAGAATGAAACGGATGAGGACGAGCTCAGAGTAACAGCAGCACCGCGACTCAGGTTCAACAAATCGTGTGAGACTCGTCGAGACAGTCGACCTGCACCCACTCAATTACCACCACCAGCATCAACATAACGTTCAAGTCTGTAGCGACAAAGATCGCCCACAACACCACCATACCCGCACTCGCTGGCCATTCAGACCTTCGGCCACTCCAAGGCCTCATTACCGCCGAAAAGACGGTACTCACGTCGTATGTCCATTCGTGGCTCCCTCTCCACCTTGTCTGCATTGACAGCTTGTTTCGTTTCCAGGTTTCAGAAACTGAGAGCGGATCTTGGCGTACGTCCCCCTTTCAATGCATCGAAAGGGAAACACGCTGATGGCGGTCTCGCAGAATATTCTTACCGTGTCGGTGACGATACTAACCTTCGCGACCGCCCTCTCGACCTATTCGTATCTTTACCACACCATACGAGACAGTATGAAATCCGTTCGAACTCCGTCGTCAGCGTCGGCGTGTTGGTGCGTCCGCCGAGGCCGCCGAGAAGAAGCTCAACAAGATGAGTTCAGAACACAATAACTTTGGTGCTCAAACGGACATCCTGAATAGGCCACGTGAAGAAATGCGGGCCATGGATGGGGGGATTGTCCGTGAGTGTGGATCATGTCATTCACGTCCCACTTCCTCATTTCACTTTCAAGCGAGCCGCTGATCATCTAATTCGGCTCAAGACTTTCCTTCGTCAAGCTCACCCAATACGCTCCGACGAAAGGTATGGGAAACCTGCACCATGGGACCACGGTAGCTGGGAAACCTTCTTGGCGCCATTATGGAACGGTATTGTCAAACCAGTCTTGGACGCATTGGCTTGCTCGGTGCGTGATCTCACGTTACCTCGATTCACAGCTGATTCGCTCATCGGGGTCTCTAAACAGTCCCCTGGTGACATATCGCGCATTTTTTGGTGTCCGACTGGCCCTTTCGTGTTTCTGCCTATCCATACAACCGGTTTCTATGATTCCCAGTGTTCATTACCCGGGCACAAAGTGTTCGACTTTGTCGTCTCCTCATATGTCCCTACTCTTAGCATTCTCGCACAGTCACCTAGCCTCCACGTGGTACCTAACGATGATCTCCGCCTGCTTACTGTTCGTCAGCCATCGTCAGATGGCTAGGCCAGCTGCCAGGTGTAGCCCCCGAGATAGCACATATCAAGGAAGTGATCAGGGATTCACATTCAGCCCACACCACGATCCTGGAGTCCTCTCTGGGAACGGTTGAAGAAGTACTCGGTCTGATGAAGGAGGCAAATTGGGTCCATTTCGCATGCCACGGAATCCAAGACGGCGTGGATAGTGGACTTTAGACGCCGCTTGACACTACGTGACATGCTCTCGTTGTCACGTCCTCATGGCGGGCTTGCCTTTCTCTCTGCATGTCAGATAGCGACGGGTGATGAGGATCTCACTGACGAGGCGGTCCGTATTGCAGCAGGAATGTTATTTGCTGGTTACGGAGGAGTTGTTGGTACGATGTGGTCGATCAGCGACAAGATTGCACCTGTGGTTGCAAGGGACGTATACGGACACCTGTTTCGGAATGGTACAAGGCCAGATTATCGGGAGGCAGCACGCGCGTTGCACGAAGCTATCGGGGATGTTCGGGATGGTGAAGTGTCGTTCAGCGAGTGGGTTCCGTTCATCCATATGGGTCTTTGAATATTCGGGTAGGCGATGATGTTTTCATCGATATCATTGTATTTCAAAAATGTACTTTACACAGTATTCTCGGGGATGATGATGATGTCAATACTTGCTCGACCTCGGTCGTCAACTCTGCACATTGTTCTCGACCGACTTATCGCCGTTGCCGCACTAGCGTGAGGTCTTCGATGGTAATGACTCGTCGCCAGTGCCAAACGTACAGGACTCAACATGATGTGCGCATCTCAAGATCCCGAGTTATTTCTGATCTCGTTGTCTACCGTGCACCATGCATGTGCCTCACCCACGTCCCGTCCCGCAGGACACCTCCGCCTCAGTGATACAGCAGCGGGAGAAGGACGTGCTTCAGGCCAGACGCGTACAAGACTGTACAGACCGGGATCTTGAGAAGTCAGGTGTCCATGCCAGGCGTATAGATATCGAGCGGGAGAGGCGTACCTTGCATGACTTGGAGGTGTGGACGCCCACGAAGGCTGCGGTATCGTCGTATGAATGTGGTGGAACCATTTGGGAAGGGACAACTTATGCAAGGCTGACCTCTGAAGTGAACGAGAGCAAACTCACTGGCAGAGTCAGGTGAGACGATGGCGATGAGTGCGTCTGCGAGTCTGTGCTAGGTGTGGGTGGCAAGATCAACGGTGCACAAGTTAGCAAGTCAACTCAAGAATCCTCCGTGGATGGTTGACAGATGGGATATCGACCAAGGATGGAACACCGGACTCGGAAGAAGCCGAACCAAACTCTTTCAACACGCCGACGTGGTAATGCTGCACGAGTCACGACGATCGCTACATTCAAGCATTGAACAGGTAGGCTTTCTTAGTACGTGGCATGTTACTCGTATACAGCTCTTCCGTTCATTTGTCCCTGGACAGACTCCTGGTGACCTGTCGTTTGTTGCTGTCCGACTAAGCTTGGCTCATCCCTGCTCTTACTACTATTCGTGTGGCATCACCCGATCCAACTGCGGCATTTCTGCCATCTTGTCGTTCGTCAGTCTTCTGAGATGGTCTATGTGGAAAGCGATTTTCTGATTACCCCTTTGGTGTGTTCCGACTCAGTCTATACACAACTGGCAGTCGGATACAATCACCCTCCTGCCATTTTATGTTCACGGAACGGTCGAACACTATCCTGATGGACTGGGCCCATTTTACGTGCCATAGAATCCAAAATGGTGGGGTTTGCTTGCTGATCGGCGCTGCTTGGAGCCGCGTGACACCATCGTGTTGTGACGTCCATATGGTGGGTTGCATTTCTCTCATGCAGACTTCGGAACTTCTGATTGATGCGGTGGCCGCTATTCCAGTACTTGCTGTACTCGGCGATTGGCCAAGGACATTTCATCCAGTGGTGCTCCCTCTCTCCCTTCCGATGCCCATTCCTCACGTTACAGCATGTTTTAGTACCCCATCGCCATAACTGAGAAGTTTCTTCGATTCGACTTCGTCAACGAGAACAACCTTGGCTTATGATTGCCTACGTTCTACTCTGTGCACCATTGAACTCCCCCAACAACCACATCGCTTCATGCTCAATCGTGGGCTTTGCTTTTCAGCAGTGGACGCCCATGATAGCATATCCGAGTAACTCGAGCCATAAAACAGGGTGCTGGCCAATCGCTGTGACTTTCAATTTTCGAGGGAGCTATTGTGGTGCATGCGTCACTCGTGATTGGCTGGTTTAGGATAAGGTGAGCCTTTGGAGGTGATCCTCTCCTGTGCTGCATAATCCTTTTGGATCCAATGGCTATGCATGGTCACCGCGAGGTTTGTTTATGTGTCACTGTCGGTGTTGATTCTAGTACCTTGAGATGTATTTTTTTCATCTTCATTTCCCTTGGCGTCCGGTTGGCGCTAATTATCAACCTTGACCATAGTAAAATAATCTATGGTTCGTTCCCGAATTTGAGATCTGCCGACGAGTCAGCCTGATAATAATATTAATAGGTTCTAAACAAAACACTAATTATGTAAAGACTGGTACATACGTGATTAAAGGCACCAACTTCTTCAAGTTGCTGTAACTCCCACAATGCGGAGGATCCTGGATCATCGGCGTAGTTGTGGTACCGACTTCCAAACTTCTAATCCTCTAACGTTCTTTTACAGCACCACGATTCTCCGTTGACGCGCGCCAGCGTGTCTATATGAGCACCAGTGAAGTTGGTGTCCATTCTCAATCCTCTCTCCTACCTGACGGTCGCTCAGTATATTCCTCCCTCTGTTCCCGGACTTATTGGTGCGGTGTCTTTAATCACACATCATATCCTACGTCCGACGAATACAAAGAGCCATCGGAAAGTTCTACGGACAGCTGGGTCTATGTACGGTGCAGACCGTCACAAAACGCCAAAGGGCTAACGGAGTGTGATACCACTCGTTCCGCATAGAACATCATTACAGGTTGGTATGTACAGGAAGTTGTACCCATCCTGTGCGTATCGCCCCAAGATATGTTTTCTCTCGGCGGCACAAGACATGTTGTCGTAATCCACACACTTGCACTATACGACTTTTTCTGTGGAATCGAGGGAAAGCGGCGATGCTTCATTTCATTTCACAGCTTGGTTCGTCCCAACCAACTGTTCGAGTGCGCGGATCATTGTCAGTCAGTGGATGTTTCATCAGAACCGGGAAGCGTAATGATACCATTCCCCCCAGCTTCCGCATCACAGCCTGAGTTAATTGGGGTGGGGTAGTAAGGACTTTGCATACAATTTCTCCTGAAGAACACGATGCATATTGCCTCTACTGTCCTCATAAATCGGTCAGCTGGTTGCTGATGTTCGACGAAGGCCAGCAAATCAAGTGAGTCGTAGCCCACGGCCCGCAGTACGTCCTGGGTGAACGTAACCACTCAACCGCGGTGTCCGCGCAGATCATGATGTGGTCCAGACCAAAAGAACAGCCGCAGTATGGGTGCAGAGGTCCATGGAATGCATGGGCGGTGTTGCTACAGCTTGAATTTCTCCTCCATTTAGCTGCTTCGGGATGCTGCACTGGTTTCAAGCCGGATTCTCCCGTCGGCGAACGTATGATGCTTGCCTCTCGACTTTCTCGACCAAGTCCAACTTCATGGCACGTATATTTCGGATGACCTATCCCCATCAGATACAATAATGTCATCTCATTCACCGTGAAGTGTTCGCGGGTAGCGGCGATCAATTCAGTCATATAAAAAGGGGGCATCAACGCTTATTCGTTGCAACGACAGTTGTTTAACAAATCTCATCCTCTTCGCAGCACAGTGCTTCCAGCTTATTATCCTACATCACTATGGATTCCCCCCCGACGCGTCTTGACGCGTATTTGATCCCATCTTCAGATGCGTTCCCTTTTGACCTCGAGCAGAATGGGCTCGTATTCCCATGCACGCTGTACGACCCATCTCCTGCTCACTCTACTTCGCAGAGTGATCCCCCCTATGTTCAATTTGGTCCGGCACAATCCAACTTCGCTGCAGGGACTCCATCGTTCCCCGCTATTGCACCGCCCCCTCCTATATACTGGAACGATGCTCTTTCCGGTGATTATAGCCCCTTGGCTTCATCTCTTATCCACGGGGCATCAGAACCGTCCACTTATGCAACCGTGAATGTTTCGGGAATCAATGTGTGTCGAGTTGTATTGCCCACTTTTTTTTTCATTGATATCGTCGCTTCGTCGGTAGGCCGTTGGAACAAGCAGCCATTCCACCTCACACCACGAGCGAGAACACAAAACCCGGGCCATCTTTCCAGGCCACATGATATACCCTGCAGCGTACCCTGCTCAGTCGTTTCCAGTCGTTTCACATCCAGAACATGTGGAGTTGTGGTACCTTGTGTGCTGGGATGCTGTAGTCCTCAACGGGCCTCGAAGGTTCGTTCCCCAGACCATCTACCAGCCTCACTCTCAGGGAGATAAGGAACGATACGTATCGCTGGCCAAGTTGCATAGTCCTATCATATTCATCACTCAAGACTCACCTGAATGGGGTGTGCCGATACAACACCTGCTCTCTAGACAGTTGGTTCAGTTGGTGGACGGGAACGACCCTGCGTTCACATCGTGCGGGCAATCAATAGGTATCCGGGTACAGGTATGTTACTTTGTTTGGTTCCGTCAATGCTTGATGGTGTTCCAGTGGCCAGGCTACCAGCCGTTCCACAAACAAGTCGGGACGAGAGATTATACTCACCAACGTCGCATGATCACCAAGGCAAAACTGGCCAAAATAGTTGCAAGATGCGTCAGGCGGTTCATGGTCATCATGAGCGGGCAAGCGATGCAGATAGGGTCCGATAGCCAATGGAGAATCGGTCCCGTCGACATTAGAGCGGATGACATCGTACTCGTTAGCCTGCACCATGTTTCTCAAGGGAGCTGGCAACCGCATCTCCGCCTCCGAAGGGGTATTGGCGCCAATATCACCGCAGGACCACAGGGCCATCGCAGGTTCTGACGCAAGAATAGGTAGCTATGGAAGTCAAATGCTTGAAGCCCCAGAGCTAGTAGTCCTTCACCTTTCAAGTTGACAATAATAGCCTTTATTCAATCCAATGAGATACTTACAAGTGCTCGTTCATTTATGGCTGGTGGTTTTTCATGTCGTATGTATGATACTGATGTTCTGGAAACACATCATGTATTTAATTTCGCCTGCTTATCACGCTTTGTGTTACCTTCGTTAGTTGTTGGCCAATTGGAACACGTTTCGAGCGACTGCGAGTATCCAAAGAAGGCGGGAACTTCTAAGTTAGGCCGTGGCTTATGGATGCTGATCGTACGCACAGAGTCGGATCCTCAAAAGACTTACACCTAACATTGCTGATGATGGAGGTCGACCTACCTGATAGAGCGGAACGATAAACCACTGCGACCCTTAGTTGTCAAATGAAATGCACCCCAAGACGTCCAACAGGTTGTCGTCAGACGTGTGGTGCCGTATGAGTCTAAAGGCGGCCCAGATCCGGGAATGACGACACATATAGAAAGCTTTGTCCCTGGTATGACTCTGTCAGACACTCGAAAAGCATCAAACTACGGACCTTTCCACGTGAGTCCTCCGAGTCGTTACTGGTTGTGGTGGCAGGCTCACAAAGAGATCGGAGAAAGCATCCCACAGCAGCTCGCCGAGAATGGAGACGATGTCACCGGAATATCGAACGACCTGCGGGGAGTATAAATAAGTCGAAAGACGTACATCAGTGAGAAGAAGAATCCCGAATGGGGGTGAAATGTTACCCCTAGTCGGTAGATGCTCGGGTACCGGTTACTAACCCATAACCGGCTGGTGCTGAGTCATTACATTTCCTACTCTACAGTAAGTACGTATCTTGTTTTCCTGGATTATAATAGGTGACGCCATGTATGCAACTTCGACTAATACAACAGCAGTGGTTAAGATCTTGCCTTCCTGCCGACTCAATTGTGATCCATAGCGGCACCAATCGTCAAATCAGAGCACCGGACTGAAGATATTCAGCATCCGGGCCTCAAACCTCAGGAACCAGCAAGTCAAGTGGTCAGCCTTGGGAATGGCAAGAAGGAAAGTCACATGGCAATCTGAGCGCAAGGCACGGGAATCCATCATTACACACTCGGTACTTGCTCGGTACGTACGGGTCTTTGCACATCTCCGACACAGAAAATACATCAAATATGAAGGGGTGTCTCCTGACCATTCCAGATTGCCACATACGTGTACATGTCCGAACCACACGGCCGTAAAAGTTGAGTGCCGAGTGCTGCTGAGCCACAGAAATAGGACTGACTTCGTAACGGGCGGACCCTCATCATACGTCAATCTGTTAACTTATCTCCAGTCACTTCAATTGAACGACATGGGAAGCACTTGAACATACATCAAACGCGGCAACGTCACTTAATCATCACGGTGACCCAGCCCTTTTCCAACCGGGAACTTGAAGGTTCGTGCGACGTTTTATAATCTCCGATGCGCGCAATCAACTTGGGTTCTGCAAGCTATTCATCGCTGAGACAGACTCCCGCGCCCGTAAACGTAGAAGCAAGAACCGATGTCTTTCTGCCAGATCACTGAAGCGATCAGCCACGCTTAGCTGATAGCCGACAAGAGCAGATGATCAAGACCAACAGGATTACTACCCAGACTTGAGATCAGTCGGAGTGCTAGCAGCGAAATAGGTGGGAGCATCATTCAAGCGTAAGAATGATGATACCACAGATGTCACCACTACGTCAACACTGATCTCCGGACTAGGAGTAGTCCTGCTGGCTGACCTCGGCTGAGGTCGGCTACTAGCTAACCGATTCAGTGACCTGACAGAGCAAACGGCGGTTCTTAGTGGCGCCAGAATCCGCATAAAAAGCGAAGGCAGACTGCACAAAAGGTACGGACTGCGATCTTCCCCCCGCTCTACGTCTCAAGGACCACATATGCCTTTCGAATCAACTGCGTCTTCGAAGGGTGTTGCGTTAGTCACAGGCTCGGCCAGCGGCATAGGTCGGGCCATCGCCATCCGCCTTGCGAACGACGGCTACGATATCGCATTGAACGACCTCGCCGTAAACAAAGCTAACCTTGATGCCGCCAAGGAAGAGATTAACACAGAATACCCGGAACAGCGGGTCTGCGTGCTAGTGGCCGACGTGAGTATTGAGGAGGAAGTGAAGAACATGGTCGATGGCGCAGTTGAAGCGTTGGGCCGCCTTGATGTGGTAGGTGAACGCTCGCACCGACTTCACTTTGAAGCTTGACTCCTCTATTAGATGGTTGCGAATGCAGGTATCTTGAGGACTGGATCGATCTTCCAAAGTAAGTTTGTTGTGTTTTGACAGACGGGATTGATCGGAACGCACCCTATCCATTACCATAGCAACCGTAGAGGATTTTGATGCCGTTCTAGCGGTCAACGTTCGCGGAACCTTCCTCTGTTACAAGTATGCAGCACAGAAGATGATAGATCTGGGAATCAAAGGCCGCATCATTGGTGCTAGCTCTCTTGCCGGAAAGAAAGGTCAATGCAACGTCATTTAATTGAATCCCCCGAATCTTGCATATTCGCTTTCAGATTTGGCTAACTTCAGCACTGGCACCTATAGGGCATCCACTTTTGAGTGCATACTGCACGTCAAAGTTTGCGATTAGGGGGTTGACTCAAACTACAGGTTCGATTCTTGAAATTCATCCGCATAGCAATCTAACTATGCTTAGCCATCGAGGTTGGGAGGCATGGAATAACTGTCAATGCATATGCCCCAGGACTCGTTGAGACTCCGATGCGTGAGTTATCCGCATGAGCGCATCTCTTCCTCCTTCCCTCATTATAAATGCTTGTATAGTCGATGTACTGCAAGAGGATATGGTGAAACACACGGGTGACAAAGGGGGGGTTGTCGAACCGGTATGACCCTGTATGCTTGACCAATCATTTGATCTCTACTTACCAGCCCGAAAACAGTTGAAGGCTATGGCGGCAGTTGGCTACCTAGGTACTGCCAAAGACATTGCGAACCTTGTGGTCTACCTGGTGTCGCCGGAGGCACACTTAATCACCGGTGCGTGTTTTGTTCCTGTAGCGGCGGATGGTTCATAGTGCTCATCCCGGTGTGCAGGCCAGACGGTAACTATATTTCTCGATAAGACAATCTAAAGTCTAACTGCGTTTCAATAGATCAGCATAGACGGTGGAACATACTTTGATTGAACTTCGATTGATGGGGAAGTCTGCATGAGCCTATACAAGCCCGCTACCGCATATTAACCGATTTCTGATGCTCATAAACTCTCACAAGTTATTCTTGGTTTTCCTATTTCTGGTTCAAATCTGGCAGCAGAGACTCGGCATAATGGATGTATTCCGCGCTGCCCGATCAATTGACCGAGCCGCACTAGACATTTTTGGTTCGAAATGTACATGAATTTCGCAATGTTCCGCCTTGTAATCTTGAAGAAGTTCCATTTCTTAAGTGTACACCCTCGATGATCACATTTTCGCAGTGGTCACTGTGCAGTGTTAACGGAGTCCGGACGAGTGTACGTGCGGAGTTCAAAATCTACAGTGCGCCATCTCCGACAGACCCTACAGCCCACCAGGCCCCACCTCGCAGTCAAGTGATAGCGTGAGGGACGTATTGTTCCCCTGGTCTTCCCTATCCACAAATATTTGCCGCCTACATGTAATGGTCTCCCTCAAGGAGATCCGGCAGGTTAACCCTCACTTTAGTAGAATCAGCATCTCCGAAGCTCCCAAAGCCCCAGTACCCAACCACCTGCCGGGATATAGTAAACGCGAGAGCCATTCCTTTCATTGGATCGCTTTGATGCATTGTGTTCATGACGACTCAGCAACCCCCCAAGCTGATTACGATCCACAATGACATGGCAACGAAGCACGGCCTACACGGAGTACAACCGTTTTCCCGCAAAACCACCTTTAACCTCGAGGCACTTCGATCTTACATAACAGGAGCGATCGCCAACACCTGGCACGGGTCCTGTGGGTCGAAGGGTCTTAGAACGACCTCAGATCGGGGTAACTGATGCTGAGCATTGATAAAACTTTATCAGTGAACTTTTTCTCACAGGACTCTTGGGTTGGACTGCGGCCGCAGTCCAGGCTCGGCGGATCTGATTCTGGCGTATTTTGGCATGACTGTGAGCGATGTGATAGAGCAGTGAAAAGCAGATAGATGCTGACACTCACATGTAGCCCTTGCCCGGCATGAATAAGATCCCCCAGAGGGCGCCTGGATCCACGCTTGTTTGTACCACCACCTTGTCACCATCCTTCGATGTGTACCAAGTCTCCTCCAAGATAAGTTTGATGATTCCATCCCCCATCATGTTCTCGCCGTACCTAAGACAACTGCCGCGACTTCGAAACTCGCTTACGAAATCAAACGCCAAGTCATTGTCTCACTTGGCAGGAGTTAGAGTCACTTCCGTGAATCGCCAACCCTGTCACCTGTCCGCAGCAATGATATATCATCTTTGGTTTGTTATCGGTGCGCTAATTGAGCGGTGCGTGAACAGTAGAGGCAACGATTCGCAAAAGGCACTGACTGCCTCAAGGGTACAAGTGTCGACATGGCCCATCAACGAGAAGCTTAGTAAAACCATTGCTCGAAAAGTCCACAGGCACTTAAAGCAGGCCGAGTGGTTTTATGGGTATTCCGAGATCCCAGGGGCATCGGGATATGTCTAAACTCAGAAGCGCAGCACCACGAGGGCCGTGATGGATCGGAGGAGGCAGGTCGTACATGCTTCGAGGGTCGGACCTATTAGTTGAGTATCGATTGTTAAGTTAAGTGAAATGGTTAACTGCGGATGCTACGCTGCCAGCCGAGAGGCTACTAGACCCGCTACTCAGACCAGTATTGCTATGGTAGGAGACAGCAACACACACAGATGGACCTTCAAGCAGCTTCAATACCTGTCTGACAGTTGACATGCTAGGGATTCGCTGGGCGTCTGTCACGGTTAGAAAAGTTGGTGCCAATTGCTGATGTTTCTTCCGCTTTCTCGCCGACGGCGTAATCCGACGTTTCAGAAGATTGCGATAGCCAAGAGACTATGGGAATCACCGAAACCCTTGAGAAGGGTAATACTTCTTCAGCGCTCCGCGTCATGCCAACACAGAATCGGAGTTTGCAGCTCAATCGCGATGAATGAATCCTTTCATCTTAGAATTATATCACGCTACGGCGACCGTTCTTGCACTAGCATGACGTAGGAGGCGCATGTGCGTGTGCTCACTGCGCAGCGCGAGGCGATGTGTTTGACCTTCATTCGGTTTCTATTCGGATTGCATTCCATATATTAGCTGGCATGCCTTTCTTATCAACCTCCCTCAGGGCAAGTAATTCTGCACCCGCTCCCTTGCAACTGTCATGGCATCCCCCCCTCCCTCGTCGCCATCGCCTACTCTCTCAACCATAGCGGAAGCGTGGATCTCCCTCTCTACTTTCTTCGTCGTCGTCGGTATCTCACAGTGGGGCTCAGTCTTGTATTCCAAAGTGGTCAGACAACATCGACCACCGAGGGATCCAGACGAAGAGTCAACGCATACATCCATTGCCCGCCCACGCGCCAGCAGCGGTGGATGGTCGCTTGCACGCCTTCCGCTCGCGGCGGTCAATGTCTTCCGGGTTGTCGCTTTCCGCTGGACGCTCGAATTTGGCACGTACGATCTCAGGGTGGTCGATGTTTTCCTCACGTTGGCATACATCGCCCTTCTCTTTGGGTTGACTTTTGAGGGTGGTGAGTCGGAACAGTCCTTCTTGTCACTGCGTCATTCATCGTTGGACGTCTGTAGTGGCAGAGCTTGGGGTGACAAGGTTTAACCTGCGGTACTGGAGCGGGGGCGCTGGTCGTCTCGCCGCGAGTCAGCTCCCGCTTGTGGCAGTTCTTGGTACTAAGCACAATGTCTTGTCCTGTGAGTAAAGTCTCGTACTGTCATGTCCTCACTCTAACTCTCTTTGCAGTCATCACCGGCATTGGCTATGAAAAGGTTCAGTCTTTGACTAGCATCCTGCGAGATATACAAGCTGACTTACCACAGCTGAACTACTTTCACCGTGTTACTGCACGGTCGTGTTTCGTATTGTTATTATTTCACGCTGGCGGTCAAATATACAGTTCCAACAGGTATTTCCATCATGTAGACGCAGCGTATATGCTCCCTCACAATTGCTTAGTTTCGGCGAGTTCAGTTTCTTTATCCAGCAGTCATTCCTTCGCCTTGGTTTAACAGCGATCGTTTCGCTGACCATCCTGTCGATTGTGTCCCTACGCGGAATCCGTAACAAGGCCTACGAAGTTTTCTTTTATACCCATTTCATCACAGTGTTGTGAGCAGAATCTCACCGATGTATTTTTCTCGTCTCACAATTGTTAGCATTTTTTTGATAGGGGCATACTTCCATACCAGGTATCCGACCATCGGGTAAGCGGACGCCTCCCAGATCAAGGCACAATGCTGACGAGCAGAAAACCAGCTTCTCATCCTGGATCTGGCCAACATTTATGTTCTGGGCGATCGATCGCGTCATGCGGGTAGCCCGGATTGTGGTTTACAACCACTTGTACTTTGCTTTCAGTTGGAGCGCAAAGGTGCATGATGCGACCACCGAGCTTCTCTCCGACGACTTTATTCGGGTAAGAGTGCATCGCCCAGCACATTTACAGTGGTCCCCCGGACAGACCGCATTCCTCATTATGCCATCCGTATCGACCTTTCCGCTGGAGGCCCATCCCTTTTCCATCATGAGCGTAGACTCTCCCTCTTTCCGCGATGGCGCAAGACAGCGCCCTGCAAAGAATGGTGAAATCGGAGAAACCGCAGAAGCCATGTATGACAAGGAACTCGTCTTCCTTATCAATGTCAGGGGTGGGTTTACGAACCGCTTGAAGAAAGTTGCTGCGCAAAACCGGACTGTCAAAGTATTTATCGATGGCCCGTACGGGCGCGCACCTGATATAGGAGCATACGACACGTCCATTCTCATTGCCGGTGAGTTGCTATCTGTGAACAAGTTGGAGGAACCTGAGTCATAGTATTGCAGGAGGGTCAGGTATTACGTACACACTGCCTGTTTTCCTTGACGTGATCGAGTAAGGTGTTCTGAAGCAGCGCTCTTGGCGGCATTAACGTTGTGTTTTTCAGAGAAGCTCGAAAGGGATCCATCCAATGTCGTAGGCTGGTGTTCATCTGGGCGGTACGCGACACGAGTGAGTACTTTGAGGTGCTTTCAATTGTGCATGCTCACACGCCCGTCACGATTCCAGGTCACGTCCAATGGATCTCAGATGCCCTTTACCGAGCAAATGCTCTCACGCCGACATGGCTAACTGTGTCGATCAGGATCTTTGTCACGAGGGGCGGGTTGCCGTTTAGCGAGGATTCGGTTGATCCAGAATTAACGCCAGATAAGGATAGCGCTCATCTATGGGCGATGCCGCCGTCTGTCCGGATGGAGTATGGGAGGCCAGATTTGAAGGCTACCTTGCGGGGCGAGGTTAGCACGGCGACAGGGAGCATGTCCGTCACGGGTATGTACCTTTTTTCGTTGCCTGATGGTGTCTTTTGGGCTCTGACGGGTTTGAATTGGCGTGGGATAGTGTGTGGTTCCCAGAGTCTGACGAGGTCTGTGCGTCGTGCACTGAGGTTCCCTGTTTCGGGACCCTATAGCATTTTGAGCGGGGGACCGAGCGTGACACTGCACACCGAGTCGTTTGGGTATGCCTAGGAACGGTCAGTGCCAAGCCTTGTGAGTGAAGAAACACAGAATTCAAAAGGAGGAAACAATGAAAGTTGTACCATTGCTGCACCGCAGGTCGGTTTATAGTCTTGTAGAATGGCATGTATGTAGCACGATAGATCATAGAACGGTCGTTGTACGCTCACCGTCGTCGGCGAGGTAATATTCGAGTTCCGACAAGGTCGCCGACGAGAATTAATTTTGCGGGTCGACATGGGCTTGGGAGACAAGGCTGGGAAGATGGCAAAGGCTGTACTGTGAAAGGAGAGCAACTGGGATGTTTTGTGATTGGGTATCACCTCGTAGAGCAGCATAAGTACATAGTTTTACATGAATGGGAACTTCATTTTTCTTCCTTACGAACAACGGCGGGGGTAAGAGGGTAAAAGGACGAACTGAACAAGGGGATCCTTCTCTCGGTCAGGATGATCAAAATACATCGGCGATATAGCAATATTCAAACTCATCATCATCTTCCGAGTCCGTCGGTGGTTCAGGCTCCGAGTCGTACACCTGCACAGCTTCCTCCTCGACCTCCTTGAACAAGACGTCTTGGCATCCTTCTCTATGCCAACGACCCGCCCACGCCCGCTCCTGCCTCCGAACGAGCGTAAACTGACGCACGAGCCTCTCCACTTCCTTCCACCTCTTCAGGTACTTGTCTTTGCCACTTCTTCCACTCAACAACGGCGTGTTCCATGAGACGATCTGTTCAATGTTCGGGGCAACTGCGGACAGGAAGGACGCGACGAGCGAGGGTCGTGTAATTTTTGAATCGGCCAGCCACAGCGACTCCAAGGACGTGGTCTGCACACCAGCACCAGGCAGCCTCGTTGACGCGATCGGTAACACCGTTGCATCCACGACGAGTCCCAAGAGCGCGAGGTTGGGGCAGTGTTGCAAGAGTGGAAGCAAACCCGGGAGCGTCACCTTGGAGGGGATCTCCCATCCACATTCGCGGATGGAGAGATCGAGGGTTTCGAGGAGCGGCCAGGCCATGGCGACCTCTTTGATAGCGGCATTATCAAGGTCAAAGGTGCACAAGGTTTCCAATTTTAAAGACGTGATATGTTTGAGCTGAAAGAGAGGGCGAAGGGTGGTGATATCAATGATATGTTTGTCGTCGTAGTCTCTCCAGACCTGCATCTCGGAAATGTCGACCACCGACAAGTTCCGATACGAGGGATTGGAGGCCCATGCAGTAAAAATGGCGTTGTAATCAGCGGCGCAGGTTTCATCGTCGACATTGAGATTGATTGTATCAACCGACGTGGACTGAATGAATTTCAAGAAACGCAGAGAATGAGACATGCTAGGCGCGGAGATCAAAACTTCTCGAAGGACGGGGAATCTAGTGTGACCGAATGCGGATTCGAGGTGGTCGAGGGAGACTAAACGCAAGTCCATACGAAGGATCTTCAAGTTGGGCAACTGGGAGAGGTGCAAGACGCTTTCTTCTGGAAGCTCTGCACAACGTAAAGCTTGAAGCTCCGTAAGTTGACAGAGGACCTTGGAGAACGTCTCGAGGGCCCGATCTCCTCTTTGGAACACAAAATTGCGGAAAGCCATGATTTGCTTGATGCGTGGACATCGGGAGGGCAACAGTGGTAGCAGAGAGAATGTAAGGGAATTTGCCATCAAATTATCGATATCGACATGGACCACCGTAGGTTGGAGAAGGTGGTGCAAGAAGGGGATGGCCTCGGGCCGGTACTCCCCGCATCGGAAGTGCACCAATCTCGGGAAGATGACGATAGGAGACGGTGGTCTCGCAAGCGCCACGTAAACGTTGACATCTGTGGTGGATATACATTGTCGATCAAATTCTAGGCTTCGCACTCGACGTGCATAGCGGAGGAAAATATCCCAGTCAGACTGCTGCATAGCACGTCTGAATGACTGGGAGTACCCTGAAGCTTCAGATTGTGCTCGCTGGTTCATTGTACACAGGAAGAAGACATACCAGCTGCTTCCCGTTGACCACCCATAGATCATCCGGCATACACTTGATGAGCCATAGCGGGTCATTAATCTCGTAGTAGAGCACATTGAGAGCAGGCTCGAGGAAGTAGTGGCAGGTTCTTGCGAGCCTCGCAAGGGTGCGACGGTCACGGAACTCTCGTGATTTAGGTTCGGGTTTCAGAATTATGAATGCATGTTGAAAAATTATCGTCAAGATTTCGTCGATCGTGAGGCATCTATGCATGAGTCGTCCGAATCAAAGAAAGAAAACTGCCACCACTGAACAAAGGGCTCCGTCGTTAGCATCCATTGGCCATGTGAAACGAGAGACACACACCATACACACGGGTAAAAGGAAACCAAGCGCCGACCATCTGGCAACCAAGTCTTTTAATGCCGCCTTTTCGAGCGGAGAAACAAGTGAACTCAATTCCCTGCCATGCCAGCTCAATACACGGGATGGACATGCACTCACGGCTGTGTCGGGCTATCAGGCTAAATGATGCGGCCGGTTGTTGATGCGGTGGACGTAGTACATATGAGATGGCTGGTACCTGGTGGCTGGCGGCTGCCACGTTCGAAGATGGTTAGGTCTGCAGAGCTGGCGGACCTACGATGATGAAAGACACAAAAGAAGGCATGTACAGCATGTCTCTATTCTTGTCGTCCTCGAGAGTCTGATCTGAGTTCATCTAGGAGGCATGGGTGGCGCTTATCGTCACAGTGAAGTTGCCAATCACTCCTGACTTTGGGACCCAACAACCTCAGAGCAGTATACATGTGATGTCAATCCGTTATCTATACATCAATCTGCTAAGTTTCCTAGTCAACACGCGCCCGCCACAAGCTGAGCGTCTGCTGTCATCCTAGCGAGGCTGCATACGCACGGCACGCCCAGGCAGTGAGTCTTGTTCACACGACCTGAGTTACCCTAATACTGGTATGTACATAGCGTGCTGGCAGCCACACTGCACTTTGCGGAAACCCGGCGCAAACGGGTGTGTGAGTTCCTCCGTCACGCTCGGATCTCAAGTAAAATGACACCAGAGAAGAAGAATGCACCAAGACAATGAACGCTTACAATTGGAGAAACACCCTGTTTCAATGGTGCGTTATCTACGGTTCAACGTTCACACTCATCGTTTCATGACCAGGTTTTCGCTCCACTTTGGCACGAGGCCAAGCGAAGCTGCGGATATGAAGGTGGTGGTGAACGCCTGCCTCCCTTGTTGCGACGTCATACATTCGGCGGCCGTAAGTACTGTATCCGCACTGGGCTAATACACCCGCATTTGCGGCTTCAACGAGTGCACTGCCTGATGGCTTCATCACGCTGGGATGTCGCCAAGTATGATGGCTTTCCCATTAATCACTGGAGACGGGAGGTATTAATCTAGCCATGCATGAGGCCTTTTGGAGATATCATGTGCGCCCACTTTACAGCTGCGCGGGCACTGCCATGATCACGTGATGATATCGATAATCGACCTCTGGGAGGAATGCGACATCGCTGCAGTACGCCAATTTGAAGGCATCAACTTACCGTTCAACTTGTGCAAGCTAGTGAACGTATCGACGTATGTATCGCGAGAAAGGGGTAGAAGCAGTAGCATTCACCGTGCCTGGTATACTGTAACGCCCACCCACACACTCAGGGAACCATGTGCCCTAGTGGGAACGTTGAACTGACAGTTGTAAGGCCAAGACTCCATCATCGTCCGAAAGCGGAGTCTCTGCAGTGGCGACAACCAAGCCTAGGGGTACTGTATACAATCAGGGACGAAGCCATCCGGAAACTCCCAGCGGTTTGCTTATCGATAAATCATGCTCTCCTGAAGGTGAGACTCGGATAGGGATAGAATTATATGTACGTCAAGGACAGTATAGGATATCAACATCATGGAGCGTGTTCAGGGAGCCTTCTAGAGTGTCCACAATCACCCTTATCATGCTATAGCACTACAACACTGGACAAGTTACCGTTAGTCGCTTCGGCGGTAGTACCCGGAGAAACATCCACGCCGACCGTCGTAAGCTGGGTAGCCGTGTCCTTGGGCCTAGGAGTAGTGAAATCGGCATCTTCTCTCGACTCAGATTGTTGGTTGGGAGGACTCAAGATCACCCAGTATATATATGTGACTACGACGAGCTGATTGCATTCAATCAAAGCCGCTGTCAACCAGAGGACTTGATGAGGACGAGAGCAGTCGGACAAGGCAACATACCTCCGTGTGAAAGGCTATGTACTGCGCACTTTCGAGTGACACCACCAACTGACAGATCGCGTGGAACAAAGAGGACATCGACATAAGCATGCTTGACGAGAACAAGGATAGAACCATTCGATGTCGCCCTTGAGTCTCCAAATAAGTTTCAGAGAAAGGCACACCAGCGCCACATCCGAAACGCGATTGGCTGGTAGAAGAAAACAAGACAAGATACAGATCAATGAGGACATATAGTGATTACTTACTAATTGATTGAAATAAAATTATCACCTCCGGAAGGGTACATATGGGACGCACTCTTCCGAGTGAGTGTGTAGGTTTTGTGTTACTAAAGCACAGGGAAATTTTCAACGCGATGACGATTGCCCAGAACAAAAAGAAAAAGACTGTCATGGCGCATGTGAATTTGTGGAGGACTGACGAGGATGAGAGCATGCGGATGGTTGAATATAAGAAACTGATACGAGCCGTCCTAGTACAAAACATCAGCAACGTATAAAGATGGCTGCCTACCACATCGTGCACGTAAAAGCAAGTGAGGCCATCCAACCGGTGATAAGTGCGCCTCATAGTTTACTTGTTAGATTCTCAGTGCGGATCAGCCAACCTGAAGAAACAAATCATCTCATCGGTCTCAAAAGAAGCGAGTTGGGCAACGATGAATGTCGTCCCACAGACAACCATAACCGCAGCCCATATATCTTCCCACCAAAATCGTCGATCTCGCAACCAGAAAAACAATCGAAAGAGTGAGGTTATAATCGCTAGGGCGTCAACCGTACTGAACGCGACTAGCATTGGGGATGTCAAGGAAATGATCAGGACTCACTAAAAAGAGCTGTGCTATTGACTGCCATCGCTGAAATGATGGGCACCCTGTGTAGAGGGTCACGTTTTAAATGCCTCCTGGCTCTTGCACATGGGAATGCTCGCCTGGCCAGTGCGTGTAAGCTACAGCAGCTAGCCCTGATCCAGTGAATAAACTCATTGAATTCCATTTTCTCCCTTCAGTGTTATCATAAGTACCATTGGGATTGAGGTTATCAATTGGGAGCGCCACTGGCAGCTTGTCCACGAGCGACAAATCTGAAGGATTTTTGAACGTGGTGCCCCACATTACGATGCCACATATTTGCAGCGTGGTTGATCGGCTTGCAGGGAGCGACGCATGACGTTGCCTCGATGGGCACTGAAGTCACGGTGGTGGCAGGTGCAACGTTCAAGATCTGAACTCCCGCTGGTTGAGTTCAAGGCTTGAGAAATGTAGTAACGAGTCAGAGTCTTGAAAACAAAGCTGTATTGCCCATTATGTCTCTGTGACTTGAAGGAGTATGGAAAATTGCGACCGACTCATCTGGAAGACTGGAAGAACGAAGTTACCGCTAGACGAGCGTGCCAGCGCGGACCGTTCAGGCCAATCGGAGCTGTGATTGGAGGAAGCTAGCAAAAAGGAAATACTTCGGACGACGGAGATGACCGACTTTGCCAGACTGTCGACCAAACAGCATTGAACCAGACATTATTGTCACATGCAATGCGGTACAACGTGAGCCAGCGTTTCATATTACACGCAAGATTCTTCGTGGACAAGGTTCGAGTTGCTGTGGGAGGTACGTATGGTGCTTCTGGTCATCCACTGCCGGCAGCATCGCAATTTTTTTTACAGTCCACCCTCCGGTTGCGCAGCAATGACCAATGTGAAGGCATAGGACTTGCGGATGGACTCTATGCATTCCCTGACTCCCTCGCATCGTGATGATTGGTTCCGGTTAGTAGTGACTACGGTCATTTCGCCTCTACACAATAGAGGCGTTGTGCTGACGTCGATGCGAAAAGCATCGATGACCGCGATCGGTGACCTCGCACCAGCACAAGCCACCTAATATCAGATATTTCACGCCAACGCAATGCTGTACACCGTGACGTTTGTCATGCAAGTTCGTGGAGAAGGTTTGATTTGCCGTGGAAGCATGCATGCATGAAAAGCGCTCCAGGCGTAGGGTCCCTTGATACTTTCACAGCTTACTTTTCTGATCTAACCCACGATAATAGAAGATGTTTCGATTGACCGTGCAAACGAGACTAGGGTATGGAGATGTTAAGCATGTCGTTGACCACTCCCCAATGTCACGTTGATAACATGTTCATTGAAGCTGTGGTCATTTCACCTCGGCGCGGTGTTGTCTGGTACATCGTGATGACAAGAATCAGAACCGGTCTTGTTCAGACATCGTGACATACGCCTGGACACGGTTCGTCTTACTGGGTAGAACCGAACATAGGGCGTCCGGGTATATCCCTCCGTACGTTATTTCGCAGCCCACTTTCACAGCGATGAATGACACATCGAGCAGCAGAAAAGGACTACCACAACATAAATTTAGGATGATGACATGGAAAGTGTAATTGCTGACCCTGGCGGATTGCAAAGCCGATCCGTCGGAGCAACTGGACGTAGGAGGAACGTTTGATTGATGGTTGTAAGGCCCAGTCATGAAGTGTCATCAAGGAGTTGTCCCAACAACCAAGGTGCATATGGCAACCAAGCCTTCAGGGACGGAGCCCGCCGGGAACTTTGCAGTGGTTTGCCTATCAATACATCGTGTTCTATCGAGAAGCAAAGTGCTTCGATCAGCCAAGCTACCTGGAGAGGTCAGCATTCAGGGATGGGATAATACATGAAGCAGTGTCTAACAATACTGTGTTCCCTGGTACTACAGTCGGAATACTCCGTAGCAGTTATGCTTGACAGATGATATCGACGTTCCCATCATTGGTCTAACCAAGGTACTGCGTAAGTAAAAAACACATACAGTACAGTATCTCATAATGCATAACGGCCAAACCTAGTCATTTTAGCCGAGTGTACGAGATCCTAGTTATGCATTATGAGATACTGTACTGTGTTTGCTAGCGAATGTCAATCAACAACTCTTCCCGTATGAAAGAGACTCATACCACTCCTGAATACGCCCATAAACAATGAAAATAATTCTTTAAAAATCAGGGTTGAAATGTATGTACGTCAAGGAAAGTACGAGATATCAACACGAGCGTCCGCAGCGAGCCTTCTCGAGTGTTCATAATCACCCTCTCAGGCTCTAGCACCACGATGGGACGGAGATAAGACACTGATCGACCAGTTACTATTGGCAGCCTCGGTGGTGGTACCCAGAGAAATATTCAAGTCGACCGTCGTAAGCTGGGTGGTTGTGTTTGTGTGTCTAGGAGTGGTGAAGTCATCTTCTTCTTCCGACTCAGATGGAAGGGATCCGTTGGGTGAACTCAAGGTCACCCGGTACATGTATGTGACCACGACGAGGATATTGCATACAATCAATGCGGATGTCAACTGGAGGATTCGATGAGTTCGTTTTTACGAGGGCATCAGACAAGGGGAGAATACCTCTGCGTCAAAGGCTATGTACTGTGCAGTTTTGAGTGGCACCACCAATTGACAGATCGCATGGAATAAAGAGAATATTGACATGAGTACGTTTGACGAGAACAAGGACAAGATCATTCGACGTTGTCGTCGGGGAAGCTTCACTCTCCAAAGAAGTTTGAGAGAAAGGTACAACAGCACGGCGTCCGAAATGCAATCAGCTAGTGAAGAAACAAAATGAGGTGCTAATGAATCATGATGAGGACGTCTGTTGATCACCTACTTATTGACTCAAAGAAAATTATTTCCTCTGATAGGACACATATGGGGCGTCGCGTTCTTCCAAGTGAGGGCGTAGGTTTTGTGTTATGAACACACCGGGAGATCTTCAACATAATAATAATTGCCCAGCAGAAAAGGAGAAGGGCTGTCATGACGCGTGTAAATGTGCGGAGGAGTGACAAGGGTGAAATCACCCGGATGGTTGAGTACAAGAGACTTATACGAGACGTCCTAGTACAAATATCATCAGCGTACAGCATACGACGGAAGAGGGCTGCCTACCACACTGTGCACGTAAAGGCAAGTGAGGCCATCCAACCAGTGATCAGTGCTGCCTCATAGTCAGCTACAGGTTAGGTCGTCAGCGCGTACTAGCCAAACTGAAAAAACAAATCATCTTGCCAGTCTTGAAAGCGACGAGTTGGGCAATGACGAACGTCGTCCCACAGACTACCATAACCGCAGCCCACATATCTTCCCACCAAAATCGTCGTATTCGCAACCGGAAAAACAATCGAAAGAGTGTGGTTACAATCGCCAGGACTTCAATCGCACTGAACGCGACTGGAATGGAGAGACTTGTGAGTGAATGTCAAGGAAATGATCGAAACTCACTAAACAGAGCTGTATTATCGACTGACATCACTAGAATGATGGGGACCCTGTGTGGAGGGACTCGTCTTAAATGCCTCCCGACTCTAGCACATGGGAATAACTCACCTGGCCAATGCGTGCGAGGTACATCTGGCCCTGATCCAGTGAATAGGATTTGATGTTATCATACCGTAAGGAGTATCCTAGTTGCGAGCGCTAACTTGTCCATGAGCGACGAAATACACTTCCGAGTTCGACTTACCAGCTTTTTGAATGGGCTGCAACCATCATGTGTTCTGAGCGAAACAATAGTACTCGGATGTACTCGGATTTTTTTCTAGCGGCATTTTGGATTAGTGTTGCTTGTAACCTGAACTTGCCATAGACTCGATGGATCAATCGATCAGATTGGAGGTGGCAGCAGGCTGCCAGCTGCCACTGAGTCGGAAGCGAAAACCTTCAACTTAGGTTCACGAGGTGACGACTGACCTTCACTCCCCTGAGAATCCTGAGACTCAAAAAACATCCTGCCAGGGAGAGGTCCATCAAACGTTACGCAAAGTTCTTGTGCCTTGTTGAACGTTAAAACGTTGGGACCAGCGAGTACTGAATCGAATGTTGCAGACTCCGCTCAAACAGTTCTGCCTGGGTCCCTGGAGTCACTGCGGCCCCGCGCGACCACCCTTTCGATTTCACCCACCACGCCAGACTCGGAGTCCGCCTTCCTTGTGACGTCCGGCTTCCAACACATCTGAGTTCTGATAGCCCACACATCCTCAGTGACAATCATCTCTCGAAGAAAGGACACGATGATTGATCAGGTTATGCTAGTTGTGGCGGACGTTCTGCTAGTTTTTTGGTTGTGAAGCCCTTACATCACCAAAGAGTCAGCAGAACGTGTAGCCTGGATCGAATTTGTCCGTGCCAGACTGTTGTGGAGGCTGTGGTCATTTCACGTTGGCGTCATGGCACGGACAAGGTTTGATGGCCGTTCGACTTGCTGTTTCCCTGGTATGCCTTCAAATGAGCTGAAACCGTTGGATTATGATTACGATTAACTTCGCATTGCCCTGGGTACTGGTTGGGCTTGACACTCCCCGACTGCGTGGACAACGCGCCCGGCAATTCTTCCAAAAAGGATATGACTGCTACGGTAGAAACTTGGTGCGCTATCGGCTTAGAAGAGTGCCTTGCTGCATACTTATACATCACTCTGAATAAAGACGGGGTGCTACTTAAGCATCAGACCAGAAGTCGAATCAACGACATCTGGCACGCCAATCGTGGGTAGCACAACCTTGCCTCTAGTTTACCGACAGACCCATATGCCAGGGCAGCGTCCTCGACCTCAATACTGGATATGCAGTTGCTGTGATCAAACGAACATAACGCTCCAGGTGTATTCCTCGTTGCGTCCTTTCGCAGTCTAAACAACCATGAATGACAAATTGGGCATTGGAAAAAACAACTACGACATGGATTTACAATCTCGATACGGAAAAGGTAATCGCTGACCCTGATGAGGCTGCAAGACGGACCCGCAAGCAACAAGGCATGGTAGGAAGGTTTGATTGACGGTTGCAAGGTCCAGTCGTAAAGTGTCATCATCCTCCGAAAAAGGAACACTCAAGGTGCATACAATCAAGGGTGAGGCCAGCTGAGAACTTTGCAGTGGTCTGTTTATCGATAAGGCAATCGTGCTCTATCGATGATCAAGCATTGCGATTAGCCAGGCTACTGCACAAGTCCCGTTCAGGGGTGCCTTGAAGTTGTCCAGCAATAATGTGTCCGAGTCTAGACTCTAGAGTACCCCTGCCAATGGGTACTAAAATCACGTTTTCGCCAGCCAATGTCAATCCATACTTGTTCCCATATAAAATAAACACATACCGCTCCCAAATACTATGAACAACGAATGTGATACTGTAATAATAGGGGTTCAATACATATACTGTATGTATGTCTACACAAGTATAGGATACCAACGCGAGCGTCCTCAGCGAACCTGCTTGAATGTCCACGATCATCCTCGTTAAGGACTATGCTGAATTAAAAGGAAGACAAAACACCGCTCGACAAGTTACTGTTGGCCGCTTCGGCCCCGGTAGTACACGGAGAAACATCCAGGTCGACCGTCGTAAGTTCGGTGGCCGTGTTTGTGCGTATGGGTATGGTGAAGTCGTCATCTTCTTCCGATTCAGATGGAAGTGATCCACTGGGTGAACTCAGGATCACCCGATACATGTACGTGACTACGACGAGGAGATTGCATATGATCAATGCTGATGTCAACTAGAGAATTTTCTGAGTTTGTCAACGAAGGCAGTAAGACAAACGGGGATACCTCTATCTCAAAGGCTATATACATTCCTTTTTTGAGTGGCACCATCAGCTGACAGATCGCGTGAGATAACGAGGACATTGATATGAGTGTGCTTGACGAGAACAAGGATAAAATCATTCGATGTCGTCGTCGGGGAAGTTTGGCTCTCCATAGAAGTTTCAGAGAGAGATACACCAGGACTGTATCCGAAACGCAATTGGCTAGCAAAACAAAGGTAAGTTGCCAACGAATGAGGATGTCTGTGAGCTACATACTTATTGGCTGAAAGACAATTACCACTTTCGGTAGGTTGCATACGAGGTGCTCTCTTCCAAGCGTGAGCATAGCTTTCGTGTTATGCACGCACCAGCAGGTCTTCAACACAATAACAATTGCCCAGAAAAGGAAGAAAACGACTGTCATGACGCGTGTCAATTTGCGGAGCACTGACGACGGCGGGATCACCCGGATGGTTGAGTATAGGAGACTCGTGCGAGCCGCCCTAGTGTAAAACATCACCGATAGGACGACATACAGCATATGACAGAAGAAAGGTGCTTACCACACTGTGCTCGTGAAAGCAAGTGAGCTCATCCAACTGGTGACAAGTGCTGTGTCATAGTCAACTATAGCCTTGGTTGTCAGTGCACATCAGCCAAATTGAAGCTACAAGTCATCTTGCCAGTTCCAAAGGAGATGAGCTGGGCAATGCTGAATGTCATCCCACAGACAAGCATAACCGCAGCCCACATATCTTCCCACCAAAGTCGTTCTATCCGTAACCGGAAAAACAGTCGAAATAGTGTAAGTATCATCGCCAGACCGTTGAATACACTAGACGCGACTGGAACGGAGAGACTGGTGAGTGGATGTCAAGGAAACGATCGGGACTCACTAAAAAGAGCTGCATGGTCGACCGCCATCGTCGATGTGGGGGGACCCTGTGTGGAGGGACTCGTCTTAAATGCCTCCCGACTATGGAAACACGGGAATGCTCGCCTGCCCATGCGTGTGAGCTACAGTGACCCTGATCATGTGAACCAACGTTTTCCTTCCCTTCAAGTTGGTATTGACCTCCCGTAATGGTTACTGTAAAGTTAGGCCGCGAGCGCCGACTCATCCAGAGCGACGCATGCTCGAAATTATACTGGGTCCACTTTTCGAGTGGACTGCGGCCCGGGTGGTTCGACCCAGGTGTAGTGCTCAGATGACTTGTCGGCATTGATTAGTCTGTCGACTGACGTACAATTGGGTGACAGACATACAAAGTGAATCCGAAGTGACAGGGATTTCAATGACATGGGTTGTAACTTGTTAGAGACTCAGCGATGGACCAACTCGGCTGAGGTGGCAAGGCCGCAAGGGTGGAGGTCCATCAACGTTGCTTAAAATCCTTCTGTCTGTCCAGCTCTTTGCCAAATTGCATCCTACTCCCTACAACCAGCTTTTCCCGCTCACCACGTCTTCCTTGTGGCATTCTACCTCCAATGTATCCCTTTATCTTCAAATTTCGTAGCCCTTACATCTCCAGCGACAATGAGAGGAAAGGATCAAGCCGGGATACGTTGATCGGTCAGGTCATGCTGGCGACCGACGTTACGCTGAACCCTTAGGCTTATGTAATTATTGCGGACAGCCGCGCCATTGTCACGTCACGTGGCTGGCCTTTCTCCGTATGGCAGCAGGAATGACGTTTGCGAATTTGCAGGGGTCGTCGGTACAATATAGTCGATCAGCGCTACGATTTCATCAGATGCTAGGAAGGGGCATGTGCGAACAGCTATGACCGTCGAAGACAGACGTCTTGGATGGTTAAAGGCTTACATGGGGGAACGGAAGCCACTCGACAGATGCCGCCGTCCTTTCCTGCTATCTCGATTCAACCAGTGTCACAAGAATTCACAAAGCTACGATTGGATGATCTACACACTAGCAAGTATCTAGAAGGCACTTTCTCTGATGCGGGTTAGGAACCGGCGGGGATACTTGGGGCATGTTAGCGTTCTATTGAGTTTGGCATGCCTGAGCAAATTTTCGTGTAATACAGTAACGCGAACGGGACCGGTCGTATTCGCGTGGGTCCGTGTACCGGTGAAGGGATGAGATCGTGTTCAGACCAGGGCTTGGGGAGCTGCGACTTGAGTTTGATGCCCGCGAAACCTGTTGGATCGTACCTGAGAAACAAACAAACTTGTCGGGGAAGAGGGAGACGGCAGCGATGGTTTGGTGCATCTGAGAACTGATAAACGCTGTGGTAGGAATAATAAATGGGACACGTACCCCAGTCTAAAGCAGAGGTGTGGTAGCTTCTCGAAGCTCAATGCAGGTGCTGCGTCCAAAGTCGTCGCTGACAGGTATTCCCAGGAGATAGCGTGGATTCATCCAGCAGGGCTTTCAAGATGCGGCAATAAAGCAGGTTCAAGCAGCCCATGTCGATGCTGCAACGACCGCAGAGGATGTTGGAGTGGGGGTCATCGGCAACGGGGGTAAGTATCATAGAGCCGCGGCAACGGAACGGCGGGTGGGCGTCGAACCAAGCGAAGAGCAAGTTCAAGGGGAATCAACCATACAGAAGAATGAGAAGTTACCGGCGAAACCCAGTGGCTCTTGCACCTGTCGTTGAAACACAGCAGTGCGACATCATTGGGCCAAACATTTCACGTTAATCCGATGCTGCATAGACGCCAGTTGCCACTGCGTCGTGGATAAGGCCTCTTAGGGTTCGGTTTGCTGTGGATATTCGTCGAAGCTGACCGAGGCTGCGCGACACAGGGTTTATTACGCGAACAGGTTTGATTGCTGTGGAAGCGAGTAGGGACTTATACATAAGCGCTACAGGTACATCCCTTTGACAGCCCATCTTATCGCTCTGACTTGCGCGATGAGTGATGGTTCGAGCACCGAGGAAGCAGGACCACACCACGAGTCAAGCACATCGTTGTATAATACCCCGATTGTGAGCTTCGAGACTTGGCTGCTGATTTGCCAACTGACTGGTCTTACAGGACAACGTACAGAGTGTTTCTAACTCTTCTCCCCAGCGTGTAGAACAAGCGCAAGGGAAAGTGGAAAAACCTGGACCAGTGAACCAGCCACAGGACAGACCCTCGCTTTCGGATTCTGCGCAGGAGCAGGAGGGAAGACGAAACCTGGACTCCAAGAACCAGCCACATGATGCTTGTGTCTCGGGCTCTGTAATGCACACAGAGGGTAACGAAGAAATGGTCTTTACCTGTACGAGGCTCGTTTCTTTGCATACTTCATAATGGTTGCTAATAGTGAGGTAGGTATCCGGGTAACAGATATCGCTCTTGGCCTTCAACGACTCCCCGCCAGCTTTTACGCCGTGGTGCATCACAGCGGCCGTGAATGGAGAACAGAAAACAAGTGTTCCTTGGTGGATGGTAGCGTCGTGGAATGGGCTGAACCGATCCCAATGTGAGAGCCTTCTTCTCTGATTAGGATTAGCCCAATCCTGACAGAGTCCATAGACCGTCAGGACTGTCTGCCGTCGTTTGCCTTGAGGTCTACGCATCCTTCGAAATCCAGCCCATGTTGGACAGTGCAGAACGCCTGCGGAAGTTGACGATCACCGTGGAACAACTATTGGAGCGTAGCGTAGGAGATGTTCGTGAGTGGAACCGAGATTTACATAGGGTCTGGCCACTCATACTATGGCAGCGTTTACCCTCTTCCCAAAGGCTGGGGATGTTGTGTCCCCCTGTTCATCCATTCTGGTGACTGTCAACCCGCGGAAGTGTAACAGCAATGATTCATCAGTATCGAAAGTCGTTGACTCTCGTAGTGTAAGTGATCATCTCGTCGTTTTACAACTTCATTAACCACTGTATGCCCACAGTCAACCACAAATTACCGAGGCGAGCTAGAAGAAGCGACAAACCTTGGCCATACCTCTCTCGCGCGCTACCGAAAGCACGGGGAAAAACGGGATCTAGAGTGTTCAATCGAATATTTTGAGCGAGCGCTCATAATCTGCCCGTTGGGTCATCCTTGTCTGGCGACCGTTCAGTCAAACCTGGCGATGGCGAAATTCATCCGCTGTCAAGTCGGGAATAGACATGCCTCCCTTGAAATCTTTCTTGGCTTGTATCGGAATGCACTTGCTGCCCGTCCTGTTGGCCACTCTGATCGTCCTTCCACATTGATTCAGATGGCTGCGGTGCATTTCGCGCGATTCTGGAAGAAAAGGGACGGAGGTGAACGATCACAAGCTGAGGCATTGCTGCATGAGGCGATACAGCTCAGTCCTGCTGGGAGTCACGAAAACCAAGCTGCTAGTTTCATGCTCCAATTGGATGCCGGACATAAAGTGCACCCTGACCAGGCAGATGGCGAATCATCGTTGGGCTTGGCCTCAGCCTCACATGTAATGGACGAGGACCCATGGGACCTAAGTATTTGGTTATTGGAGCGTTTCGAACGGTTCGGAGATCTAGTCGACCTACAACAGGCAATTGCAATTTTGGAGAAATCGGTCAGGTCTACTTCGGTTTGGGATGGTCGGGCCCACAGTGGCCTAATGCATCTTGGTGTAGCATTGTGGCATCGATTCAATAGCCTCGGGGAGCCGAGTGATCTCGAAGGCGCAATTTCGATGCTCAAGGATGTTGTCAACATGACCCCGCATGGTCACCCTGCCAGGGCTGCCATTCTTAACAATCTTGGCATCTCCTTTTATGCTCGTTTCGAACGTTTTGGCGAGCTGGCCAATCTCGAGGACGCAATTTCGAGCCACAGGGAGTCTGTTGACCTTACTCCTCAAGGTCACCCTGAGAAGCCCATCTGTCTTAACAGCCTCTCTAATGCCTTATCCGCTCGATTTGAGCGCCTCGGGGAGCTGGTGGATCTCGAGGACTCAATTTCGGCAATTAGGGATGCTGTTGACCTCGTCCCTGATAGTCACCCTCACAAGCACTCCTTCTTGAACAATCTTGGCAACTCCTTCATTGCTCGTTTCCAGCGTCTCGGAGAGCTGAGCGACCTCGGGGACGCGACTTCGGCATTCAGAAATGCTATCAACCTCACCCCTCATGACCACCCTAACAGGCCCAGCCGTTTCAACAACATTGGCAACCACTTCCTCACTCGTTTCGAGCACCTCGGAGATTTGAATGATCTCGGGCATGCAATTTCCAACCACAGGAATGCTGTTGATTCCACCCCTAGTGATCACCCCGACATGCACTTGTATCTAAACAACCTTGGCAGCTCCGTTTTCGCTCGCTTCCAACATGTTGGAGAGCTGAGTGATCTTGAGGTCGCAATTTCAAGTTTAGGAGATGCCGTTAACCTCACCCCTCATGACCACCCTGGTATGACCACGCGTCTTCACAACCTCGGAATTTCATTCAAAGCTCGTTTTGAGTGCCTGGGGGAGCTGAGCGATCTTAGGCACGCAATCTCGATGCTCAAGAAAGCCATTGACCTCACCCCTCATGGTCACCCTGACAAGTCCGGCCCTCTTAACGACCTTGGCTACTCCCTCTTCGTCCGTTTTGAGCGCCTCGGAGAGCTGAACGATCTCGTGGACGCAATTTTGGCACTCAAGGAAGCTATTGGCCTCATTCCTCATGGTCACCCTCGGAAGCCCAATTATTTGAACAGTCTCGGCAACTTCCTTGTTGTTCGTTTTGAGTACTTCGGAGAGCTGTGCGATCTCGAGGACGCAATTTCGAGCCACAGGGATGCTGTAGACCTCACTCCTGACACTCAAATTGACAAGCCCACCTATCTCGGCAGTCTCGGCAACTCCTTCAGAACTCGTTTCAAGCGCCTCGGGGAGCTAGCGGATCTCGAGGACTCGATTTCGATGCTTAGGAATGCTGTTGACCTTACCCCTGAAGGTCACCCTCGCAAGCCTGCCTGTCTTAATAATCTCGGCGCCGCTTTCCTCGCTCGTTTCGGTCGCCTCGGAGAGCTGAGTGATCTCGAAGACGCGATCTCTTCCGTCAAAATTGCCATCGACTCCACCGCTCACGGACACCCAGCCATGCCCATGTATCTTAACAGCCTGGGCAGCTTCTTCTCCACTCGTTTTGATCACCTTGGGGAACTGAGTGATCTCAGTGATGCGATTTCCAACCACATGGATGCTGTGGCCCTCACTCCTCACGGTCATCCCGACAAGCCCATGTATCTAAACAGCCTCGGCTTCAGCTTCTTCACTCGTTTCCGGCACCTTGGACAGCTGAGTGATCTTGAGGTTGCGATTTCAAGGCACAAGGATGCCGTTGACCTCGTCCCTCATGGTCACACTCACAAACCCGGCTATCAGAGACACTTCGGACGTGCCATCTCCACTCGTTTTGAACTCCTCGGGGGGCTGAGTGATATCGAGGAGGCAATTCTGGCGCTCAGGGACACTGTTAACGTCACACCACGTGGTCATCCCGACAAGCCCGCCCGTCTTATCAGCCTCGGCAATTGCTTTTTTGTGCGTTTCGTGCGTCTCGGAGAGCCAAATGATATCCAGGACGCAATCACCTTATATTCGCATGCTGCTTCCGCGCCCGTTGGCCCCATTAGTGAACGATTTGACGCATCACAGAAGTGGATAGAGTGTGCTCTGCGTATACGCCATCACACCCTCCTCCATGCATATTCTGTTGCCATTGTCCTTCTTCCTCGACTCGCATGGATCGGCCTCTCTCTTACCCAGCGTTACTCAAGACTCAAAAAAGGTGCTAGTGTGGTACGAGAGGCAGCTGCAGCGGCTTTGGATGCGGGATTCCCGGAAACAGCTGTGGAGTGGCTCGAGCAAGGACGCTCGATTGTTTGGGGGGAGTTATTCCAACTTCGCAGCTCTTATGAAGAATTGGCGTCTACTCATCCACACCATGCGTGTAGACTTCGGGAACTGTCTGCTGCCTTGGACATTGCTGGTGCCACTCGTGAACAGTCTTTATCCACACTTTCAGAAGGGACTCGAAGGCTGGGCGTCGCGTATGACATCACACAGTCCATGCAACAAGAAGTTGACAGACACCGTGCGCTCGCCATCGAGCGGGACAAACTACTTCAGGAGATCCGACGTCTTTCTGGCTTCGAACAATTCCTCCTTCACAAAAAATACTCTCAGCTCCGTGCCTCGGCACACTCCGGACCGGTGGTGATACTCAATGCTGCGGAAACTCGCTCTGATGCGTTGATTGTTCTTGGCGACGTTGATCATGTAATTCATATCCCATTTCCCAATTTCACCATCAAGCGATCCGAAGGACTTCGGAATACGCTTGAAAATTTGCTTGGTCACGCCCGTGCCATGCCCTGTGGTGACAGGCAGGGGAATCCTGCAACATGGGGTGGCATAAGCTGGGAAGCCCTCTTATCCATGTTATGGAATGGCATCGTCAAACCAGTCCTGCATGCTCTGGCTTTCTTAGTATGTGGTGTCTGGTTACCCGAATCCACAGCTGATCCATGTTTTTTTTTTCAGACACCTGGGGACCCGTCGCGCATATTTTGGTGTCCGACTGGCCCTTTCACTTTTCTTCCTATCCATGCAGCTGGTTTCTACGATCCCCAGCATTCGCAACCTGGGCACAAAACGTCGGACTTTGTCATCTCGTCATATGTCCCATCTCTCAGCATTCTTGCGCTGTCGTCCACTCCCAGTGTGGCTGCTAGTGATAATCTCCGCCTCCTTGCTGTCCGGCAGCCACCCTCCGATGGCCAATCCCACCTGAAAGGCGTGGGGATCGAGTTGGAACACATCAGGGCCGTGATCAAGCGTTCACCTTCAGCGCGCACCACCCTCCTGGAGTCTTCTGTCGGTACGGTCGAAGACGTACTTGGTCTGATGAAGAAGGCAGACTGGGTCCATTTCGCATGCCATGGAATCCAGGATGCCGCTGATAGTGGACTGTGTCTCGCCGATCAACGCCGCCTGAAGTTGCGCGACATCATCGCATTATCACGCCCCCATGGTGGACTTGCCTTTCTCTCCGCATGTCAGACGGCAATGGGTGACGAGGATCTGTCCGACGAGGCAATCCATATCGCAGCAGGAATGTTGTTTGCAGGCTATGGAGGAGTCATTGGGACGATGTGGTCGATCAGCGATAAGCTTGCGCCTCAAGTAGCAAGAGGCGTCTACGAGCAATTGTTTCGGAATGGCACGAGGCCGGATTACCGCGAGGCTGCACAGGCGTTGCAGGATGCTATTGGGCGCCTTCGAGATAGTGGCGAGGTATCGTTCGTCACTTGGCTTCCTTTCATTCATGTGGGTCTTTGAATATTCGGGTGTCTGTATGTCTTTTACTGTCTCAGTATTGTATGCACATCGTCATATACATGGAGAGATCTATTGATATGTTCGGTCACTTCTTGATACGAAATGTATCACTATACTCTTGGCAATACCAGCGTTGCTCGCGTCTGGACTCTCGACGTTGCTTTCAAGCGATGTATCAGCTTTGCCACACATTTCGAGGTTTTTTTGATACTACAAGGGACCTCCCGCGAAAGGAAAGACTACAACTCGAACAGTTAGTTGGGACAAACCGGGCTGTGAAATGAAATGAAGCATCGCCGCTTTCCCTCGATCCCACAGGGAAAGTCTGGCGACGAGTCATTACCATCCAAGACCTCACGCTGGTGCGGCAACGGCGATAAGTCGGTCGAGAATAATGTACAGAGTTCCGAAGTGACTAGGGATGTGTCGGAAAGCTGGAAGATAGAGGAAGCTAGTATTTATCAGCGGTGCGAACTATACGTGTATATTCTTTTATTCTGGGCGGCATACAAGGAAAAAAAAAACAAGCGTGCTGACATGCATCTCGGAGTCTTTTCCAAAGTCAAGACTCAAAGGTAAGTTCTGGCCACACACGACTCGTGTTGGTTTGTATCATATTGCGTTATCCATCTTGAACGCCCCGACTGCCAGAGCACAAGTCGTTGAATTCCTCGATGCGCTGGAGAGTGTAACGTTACCAGGTCCGGTTTTACGCGCCGGACGACTTCCCAAGGGAGGATTATTCCGAACAATGGCGAGCATCAGCGTCGAGCGTGAATTGATTGGTCGTCGGTTGGGAGGAGATGAATGATGGACCGTCACGGACGGATGGGAGCTCTTTCAAATGCCTTGGTGATCAGATACGGGCAGAGGTGTACTTGACGCGGACGAGGCGTAGGGCAGTGAGAGATGGCGAAAGAAACGGAAAGAAAAATTGTGGTGGCGCTGCTTGCCAATTCGAGGACACTGGGCGAATAACTCTGCCAGATCTCCAGACTCCGCAGGCACCTGGACGTGTCCGATACCATCATCTTTTCAGACTATTCATCGCCTGACAGCGGATGGCATAGACAACTTCAAGTAGAAAGTGAAGTGGGTATCAGAGGCCCACTGTAACTTGGCGTTGATGGCGCGCTGACCCGAGATTGCCTTTTAGAATGTTTCATCCATCGCGGTGTCTTGAAATTAGAGGGATGCAGTGTTGATCAATTTGCATAACGTCCCTTCACGATAACGAAGACACATTGCCTCGCATCAGTTCGTTGAGTGGTCCATCTACTCCTTGTTACCATAGCTAGTACAGGTTCTTTCGGGGACTAAATGTCGAGAGTTTGTTCGACAGGTAAGGTGATAATCATAATCATATGATCCAAATCCAGTGCTGCCCAAGCCTTTTCCGCTGTGATGATGTCGTCTCGTGATGGAACGGCTCATTCCTAGCAGGGATAGTGGACGATAAATAGTCCGCCCTGTATCCTCCGGGAGACCATACACAACCCAGTGGCCTCACTATCGATCATTGATTGTGGTCAAGTACGTCACCGTTGCCCTTACACCCTATGTCCTCCGACCTACAGTCCCTCTTGGAACCAGTCGTTCTAAATAACTATTTAACCCGTACGGCCGCTCATAAATCCGTTGATGATTAATCTGATGCATCAACACAGTCGTTATCATTACTGCCGTTGTGTATGATTATGGTAAGTGCCACGTTTGCGAGCATTCCTTATTCTGATCATCACCGCTCCAATGGCAACGCTACAGTCCTCACTTTCTCAAGAGAGGTATCCCATCTCCTCTATACCTCTGTTTCACGGCTAACAATCTACAAAGATAGAGTACATTTGGGTAGGGATATGTCAATCATCACCCATACACAACGTCCTCAATGATCTCACAGTGCAAGCCCTGGACTCGGGTGTCTGCAATGTTTGTCGTCGTGCGTACAAGCGTTTCGGTCAGTTTTGCCAATATGTTCTCAACTAGCTATTCCAATAGGTCCGTTACATCGGTCTTTGCTGGGTTTTGTAGGTCTATTAGTCGAGTTGTAGCGCGTCTTTGAACATCACTAACTCTGAGTCCATTCTCAGGACCTCCGCGCTTAGTAAGTTCAAGGGTCCAAGCTAAGCTTCATTCACTCAACCGATATATTCGCAGTCGGCAGTGCCTTTGTTCCCGGCCCCCTAGAAGTCAGTTTTCCCCCCCATTATACACACCTTACCCATTGCTAATGGTCCAATTTCAACAGACGTATGTGTTTGATTTTGAAATAAACCACGGATTTCTAATGGTCGAATAGATGTAAGCACACACATCACCAGCATCAATGTTAAAATGTGACGTGGGTATCCTACAGGTACAGTGGTATCTCTCTTAAGTTCTTGGACTTTCGTACTGTTTTTTTGGGCCGCCGATCGTGAGTTACAGCGCACTCTAATTGCATCTTCCACTTTATGATTCTATCTGATTTGGGTTACAGTGGTGATGATTCTGCGTGTCTACGCACTGTGGAATAGATCCAAGGCCATTCTTTACATCCTCTTATTCATTTTTCTGGTGCAAACCATCATGGACATTGTTTTTAACGGAATCTATGCCAATCCCAATACCCACCTCTCAGGTATGTACTCAATCTGATGCATCCGAGTCGATACAATGACCAGGATTATCTAACCTTCAACTTTTTCTCAGTTACAGTCGTCCGAGTTTTTGATACTTCATTTTGCAATTCTTCGTTCGTTAACGGTCCACCTACACGTGGATTGTATATTGCACTGGTAGTCCTCCCTGGATTGCTTCTCGCTGCTACATTGCTTATTTTTGCTGTCTTCCAAACCGTGAAACAATCGGTTGAGTTGTACGAAGCAACGAAGCAATGGCAGCCCAACCGCTATGTGCAACAATTAGTGAGCGATGGGATTATTTATTTCGCCTTGTATGTCCCCATCTCCCCCATCCGGCCTATTTTCCGTGCCAATCCTTCTGATCATTGTCTGCATAAATGCTAATGACTAAATATCCCCCCAACTCATAGGAACGTGCTTTACCAAATCCTTCATGATGTTGTATTCAACGACATCGGGGTTCCAACGACCAATGCTTCACTCATCCTGGTGTCATTTGGTTATATACTGGTTTGCACACTCGTCCCACGGTTTACGATCGGCATACGAGAGCTATATGACCGTGACATCCGTGGGCGCTTTCATATTGATACCGGGTTCGGAGTGCTGTCCCAGTTGAATGTCGATCTGGATACGACCGTTTCTGCGGTGGTATTTGGTGTCAACCAGGGTCTCGATGTGGAGGGTGACATGCATAGCTCGGGTGATCTCGGCGTGGGTGATAGTAGGGTCCATGGCTCAAATTCGAATGACGACACTCCCGCTGGAGGTGGGGTCTAGGGGTGTGAGATCTGAGAGCTGGAAGATAGAGGAAATCGGTATTTATCAGCAGTCAGCTAGAGAATTACACATGCGAATTCATTTATAGAAACATGCTCTTTCGAGGAAAAAAGGAAGTGACACCGTCTCAGAGCGGAGTCGTTTTCCCGCCAGCGTGCTTCCGCGTGGAATTGTCCATATACACCACTCGTGATCGTTTGTATCGTATTGTTGCCAGTGTCTGGAATGCCCTGATTTCCAAAGCGCAGATTGTTGGATTCCTCCTTACGCTGGAGAATATAATGTTACCTCCAGCTTTGTGTGGATCACCTCCTGAAAGCGGATAATCTTAATGAATGGCGAACATCAGTGTCGATGTGTGAAGAGACGGACGGTGGACGTATGCGAAAGAGGGACACGAGGGACGTGCTCTCTCCCAAACGCCTTGGTGATCGGCGACGAGACAGGCATAGTTGACAAACACGGGCGAGGCGCGAGGCATTATCCAAGACTCGCAGCACGTTCGTTGTTGGACGGGCGAGTTGAGAGAGCATGCGTTGCTGTGATCGAGTCCCGATCCAAAAGCTAGGAGTCATGATTGAGATCGAGCAAGTATTGACACTATCCCCGAGAATTACTGTGTACAATGATACGATGATATCCCGCCTGAATACTCAAAGACCTACATGGATGAACGGAACCCACTCGTTGAACGACACTTCACCGCTATCCCGAAGCTGCCCGATAGCTTCGTGCAACGCGCGTGCTGCCTCCCGATAATCCGGCCTTGTACCATTCCGAAACAAGTGTTCGTAGACGTCCCTTGCAACCACAGGCGCAATCCTGTCACTGATCGACCACATCGTACCAACGACTCCTCCGTAACCAGAAAATAACATTCCTGCTGCGATATGGACCGCCTCGTCAGTGAGATCCTCGTCACCCGTCGCTGTCTGACACGCTGAGAGAAAGGCAAGCCCGCCATGAGGACGTGACAACGAGAGCATGTCACGCAGTTTCAAGCAGCGTCTATCAGCAAGACAAAGTCCACTATCCACGCCGTCTTGTATTCCGTGGCATGCAAAATGGACCCAGCTGGCCTCCTTCATCAGAGCGAGAACTTCTTCGACCGTGCCCAGAGGGGACTCCAGGATTGTGGTGTGGGCTAAAGGCGAATCTCTGATCACCTCCTTGATATATGCTATCTCGGGGGCTACACCTGGCAGCTGGCCTAGGCCATCTGAGGGTGGCTGACGAACAACAAGCAGGCGGAGATCAACGTTAGGTACCGCGTGGAGGTTAGGTGACCGCGCGAGAATGCTAAGAGTGGGGACGTATGAGGAGACGACAAAGTCGAACACTTTGTGCCCGGGTAATGAATACTGGGAATCATAGAAACCGGCTGCATGGATAGGCAGAAACACGAAGGGTCCAGTCGGACACCAAAAAATGCGTGATCTGTCA
>JBBPNA010000202.1:0-46977 GCA_038090555.1 Boletus subcaerulescens | reverse complement strand
AACCCCTGGGCTTAGGCTGGCTGTGTACTTATTGTCACCTTTGAACACTGTCCCTATTCATCACCATTTACTACTACCACCTAATGCTCCTCGTTTTTGCACATTCACTCATTTTGCTACATGCTCCTAGTCCCTACTAATGAATTTCACATCGTAGATCACACGTTTACGTAGAAACATAGCTCATCCATTGTACCGGCTGACTTCGACACGGAATCTTATCCATCATGACCTAAGAGGTCTAATGTTTAATGGTTTCCGAGTGGTTCACTACAGCACAAAAAGAGTTTGGTTCTACTTGAAAAATAGTAGTGCTCATCTTAAAAAGTAGCTCCGAGTCTATTAGAGTCCTGGCCGAAAAGTTGCGCTCCGGGTCGTAAAAGTTTCGCTCCCCCTCGTAAAAGTTGCGTGCACATTAAATGTGCAAATGGACCCTCATAATTTTGGGCCGCAGCGCTGCCACAATTTTTCTGGTCTCAAGTTCATGACGCCCTCCCAACTCGCTGCACCCGACAATGAACTTGCCTTAGGTCTTGGCAGCCAATGCCTCGAATGGCTCCGTCTCATTTCTGCCCCATCTCCTCCGAGTCTATCCTGTCACTGACACAAAGCGTTTCACAGAGAACACCTCTCTCACGTCCGAGTCCGTGTGCATCCATTCTTCATCTATCGACTGCTGATCAATAGATCCACGTCCCACGCTGAGTCGCTGACCCACACTGTTGTTTTAAATGCACCGCCCTCGGGAATTGATCTACGCCAAACTGATGGTAACATTGATGTTATCTGATGCAAGGACTCGGAGGAATCCTACCTCCGCTCTTCTTATCAGCACTGCCAACCTCTCCACCTCGAGCGCGACTGATGCACTCCTACTCTCACCCTCGGTCCCCACCCATACCTGCCCAATGCCCGCCAAGCACACCAAAGGGACCGCGAGGTTGTATGTCATGAAGAGCGCATGTACAGACATCTCGTGTGTGCAGAAGGTAATGATTGTACACCATACGGTTTCCCACACCGTGCGAGCCATGCAGAATGGGCGAGGACTGTGCACGTGGCGAGCAAACGACATAACGTGGGCTCTGGGAGACTCAGCTGACGGCCAACGCCCCAAATTTGGGCTCGTTCAAACAATGTGATTAATGGCATGGGCTGACACAATCTACCTCGTCGTCAACGACATGGGGCTCTACACCTTCACACCAAGTCTGAATTCATCGACGGGTGCAGCTTCCTGTATGTTTATATTCTTTTCTATATCGTGGCTCATCAGTGGTGTTTACCCTTGCGTTATTTTACAGTGAGCGTGTCTACAGCTGCATGTACGACACTAGCCATGGAGCGGTCGGCTTTGCGAGAACCACCTACGATATTAACTAAGGGTATTAACTCTTCATCGTTGATATATACGTCGAGTGCTGCTTTGCCACATGCAGACCACGGTTGTCACCCACTTCACCACTATTGAAGTATTCCGCTGTTTACATTGCATTGGCTGTTTTCGCACCCAACACCTTTACCAACGACAACAACGACTACATAGATGCTTCCGAGGGTTTTCCAACACACCAATACTCCTTCGACAGCTCGTATGGGAGTCCCCGCCCTGCGTGGCTCTAATTGCTATTAGACTTGGTGTGAACTGTCTCAGCAAACCCAACACGTTGATTGGTGGTATCAAAGACGCTGTAGAAGCGTTGGCTATGCAATGGACATATGAGAGGAGGAATCCTTTCACAATAAATAGGATCACCTACAGGAAACTGTAGCCATTGACAAAGTCAAATCCCGAGCCAGAACCAGAACCAATGTCATTGATGACGAGGTATATTGCACTCGTGTTCAAGCCCATGGCGGCATTCAATGAACGGGGCCAAATCTGAGCATTTGGGGTGAGGCCATAAGAAGTACCTCTGATATTGAACGTGAACGTCTGCAGGTTGGCATATCGAGCAAAGGTAATAGTCAGAAGCCCGGTTATAGGGTCCAAAGTTGCGCCTGTCAGGGACTGGTATCGCTGGAACGCATCTGTAGGCCGCAGACACAGGTAAGCGTTCAACAAGTGGTTCGTGGCCAACATCTCCGACACCCACCCGAAGCAATGTAAATGAGAGTGGTGCCGGTGTCAACGATACCAGCGGTCGAGTAGTCTTACCATAAGAAATCGATTGATTGATCCCCCAGTAGTATGACGCGGGGGTCGTTGTCGTGAGTGGAACATAGCGCACCAGACTTGTCATCACCGACTTGTCATAGCCACCAAACACGAGTTCCCCGCTGTTATCGTGCTCGGAAGCTGGGGAAAGAAGACGCCTAGAACTTGCTGTGATATCTTTCTTTGCGCATAAAGGTTGTCTGTCACGGTCGGGACTTTGAATGTATTGTTGAATTCTGAGTCTGATCAACAGGGCCAAGACCGAGAATACCATCAAAACCATTGAGACCAGCGACCCGGCTGGCAACATCGATGGATTGATGGTCAATTACCAAGTCATGAGTGAATGTGACGGTACCAATCCATTCTTCTCCATAGAACACTTCGGAACCATAGGTCACAGACTACGAACGACATAAGGATCAGGCTCGGATATAATGACTCGACGATGAAAACCTACGACTGAATTGCCAGTGTTCATGCTAGAGTTTGTAGCAACGTAAGGCTGGGTAGCCCCAACCCACGTGTTAGAACTTCCCGTATCAACCAAAAGAGTGTCTAGAATTACCCTTCAGCCTAGAAATCCAGAACGAGCAAACGACAAACATATGGTACGTGGGAGAGGTGCCAACACCGACCTCAGCCATGTAGAACACACCATGGTTAGAAACATTGAACGAGCCACTGCCGCTGCTGTCGTCATGGGAGGCATATTTCAAGGATTGGATACGGCTCGTTCTTTCTCAACAAGTTGGCTGACACCAACTGTGTTGATTTTGGTGGAGATTGTGAGGTTAGCTTTTCCAGTATCGCGGCTGAGAGGGCTTGCATGCACAAAGCCCAAGGATAACAGCAAGGATGACAAAAGGGTTATGGTGGGGAAGTACATCTGAGTCCGGTGGTATGCTGAGAAAGGAGGACAACCACCCGTGTGTCATTTAAAGCTATCACGGGACAAACAGGTTAAAGCATGGAACTCACAAACGTTGATGAGATCCATAGTTTCCAAGGTGCCCGTTCTCTGATCTCTGGAGGGAAATTTCGGATTCGTTTCAGATGCTTGTACCAAGATTCAAGAAAACATACCACATTAGAGTCTACAACACTGGCAGGAGATTGTGATGGCGAGCGGACTAGGCAGACCACACTCGGAACTTGAATTATCAACAAACTGATGCGAGGCTATGCGAGCGCATCTTAGTTACCGCGAAAAGGATCAGGTATACAGCATATTGATGGACGTCTGCATTCTGAAGTTCGCGATGTTCATCTGGTGCCAAGTTCAATCACTTCCTATGCAAAGCAGCATTCAGATAATGAAATCACCGCTATCAACACCGCACCAAGTCCTCGTGTCGTTGATTTCATGTCCCTTTCAAGCTACCCACAGCCCACTCCATGCACTACCGTTCGACATGGATCAATCATGGAAATTGTGTATGCCACACGTGGTGATCGGTTTGTGAATTGATGGTGCCATGGGACAGGTCACAGGTCCACGACTCCACGTGGAAGTCTTCCTTGAGGATGGTGATTATCGACATCATCTTAGACGCTCAGCGCTTATCCTCAGTTTTGGACCGCAGCGCCGCCGCAATCTTACTTCCCTCATGACATCGCAATGCGCTACACCCGACAACAAACTCACCTCTGACAGGTCTCGGTCTCATTTCTGCCCCTCCCTTACACCTCCGACTCTGTCCCGTCGCTGACACGTAAAGCGAACACCTCTTCCGCGTGCGTCCATTCTTCACTGATCAACAGATCCATGTCCCACGCTGAGTCGCTGATGCACACTGTTGTTTAAAATGCACCACCCTCAGGAATTGATCTACGCCAGAATGATGATATCTTCCGGTGCAGGGAGGAACTCTTCTTACCAGCGATGCCAAACTCCACTATCACCCTCGGTCCCCACCCCATACCTGCCCAATGCCCGCCAAGCACAGCAAAGGGACTGCGAGGTTGTGTGTCATGAAGAGCATGTGTACAGACATTTCATTTGTATAAGTAGTACATCCAACCAAAGCAAAGAAATAGCATGTATGTAATTTGCCAGCAGAGCCACAGCCAATAAATACCCGTCGCCTCCAACTTGCAGCTTTTTGGTCTTTCTCCGATAGATCCTACCCCCTACCTCAATGGGAGAGTTGTTGTTCAATCCCGACCCACTGGCATGCACTCTAGCCATTTCGACATCGCTCGAGTTATCTGTAGCACCCTCCACCTCGGGACCCTGGTTGACGTCTGCGAATGCCATCGCAGATACGGTGGCATGCGACCGTGACTGCACGCCAAACCCGGTATCGAAACGACAGTCGTGATGGTCTGTATGGTGAAAAGTAACAGAAGGACATAAAGAATAGTTCTGGATTGATTCCACATTGCATAGACGCACAGAATCATGAGCACTAAAACCCAATCAATATAGAGGAGCAAGTGACCAGACCACAATGTAACTCACAATCAGCAGTAGACAAGAACACTAAAAATGCCCATGAATATGATTGATACATGACTTCACCTTTGAAATGTCCGCATCTCATTTTAACATTGTAGACACAAGTAAATTAAAGTACTTACATCTATTCGACCATTAGAATTCCAATGTTTGTTGTAAATTTGAGATACGTACGTCTGTCAGCATTGGTCCGTTAGTGATGCAGGAGGTGTACGATGAGAAAACAAACCAACTTTCAGAGGGCCAGGTGAGGACTGTGGTTTTGACGTTGCAGCGGTAATGAATAAGGAATGCTCACAAACGTATCACTCACCATGATCATATACGACGGCAGTAACGACAACAACTGTATTGGTGTATTAGAATAGTCATTCACGGGACTATGAGCGACCCTACGAGATACATAGTTGTTTAGAACGAGGAGTTCCAATGCGGACTGTAGCTTGGTGGACATGAGGTGTACAACTGAGAGTGGGGTGGGTTGTGGATCATGCCTCCTGGGCAGGGCATAAGTACCGTACCGCCATCTGTGCCATAAGTAGCCATTCTATCAGATGGCAGAAAGGACTTGGCAGGCATACATGTTTGTTGCAATGTTCATGTGACCATGAAATCGCCGCGATCAACACCGCACCCCTACCGTGCCCTTGATCTCAGTACGACGGACGAAACATATCAAAAGATACCCTGGATCAATGCGCCGTCTACAGTAGTCCATTTGTTATCCATTTTATGTTCTCGTTGAACTTGGATAACTGGAGTTTTTCTATGGAACTGTCTAAGTGTCTTGTCCGACAAGTCGAGGTTTGACGCTCGTCCTTGGTGATTTGCGGCGGCGACGTTGCTGCAATTTTCTTCGTCCGACCGCATTCCGAGTCAACAGTCATTCACAGCAACGTCAACTCACCTCATCTGATAACGAGCGCGCTTCGGGTCCCGGGAAATGTCTCGAAGCGCTCTGTCTCACCCCCTGCGTTGCGCCCGTGTTTATCGACTACACTTCTGCGGTGTCGCAAGCATTTTCGCACATTTCGCAGAGAATACCTCTCTCGCGTCCCTCTCTGCGTACATCCGTCATCCATCTCTCGATTGACGATCAATCAATCCACTTTGACGCTGATGCACCTGCTTCCCCCCGCCTCTTCTCACCAGACTGTACTAGTACGCTGACCAAACGTCTCTTCCTCTCTGACCCCATCCGCACCGTTATCCCTTCTTTTGCCACGAAAATGGTACGATCGACCCTACCCCCGTCCTCATCGACGATGACTGGTGGAAAGAGCTCGCTCTTACATGAACAGCCTCCATGTCGAACACAACTTCAAGCATCCGTTGACCGCACTCTCGTCCCACTCACCCCTCTCCGGGACCATCGTTGGTTACATTGCGAACGCCCCGGCTTCGTCAAGCACGATTCCGAATAGTAAAGGGTCCCAGCTCAACTTGAACGTGTTGGCGCGTAAGGCTCTACCCGTTGCCAATCACGGAGGTGTTTTCCTGAAAGCACCTCGCTGACGTCCCTCCCCGGATACGCCCGTCATCCAGCTTCTCTCGCCTTATAGTCGATTGATCCATGTTCGACGCATTCGTAATCATTCGAATTTTGAACTGATCCGCCTCCGGGGAGGAACCTACGTACACCTGGTGGTAATGTGTGATATTATCTTGCGCAATGTGGAGTCTAACGAATTGCACTTTGTGACTCAGGCCCGGGGAATCCAAGGACCGACCCCAGTGGCAACATTACGGAACATGTAATGTGACGATGCTCCGCCCAGACGTGTCTCAGGAACGGCGCAGACAAAGACTCCGAGATGATGCTACCACTTTGTTTCTCGAACAAGTACGGTTTGTATAAGCAGTACATTCAATATTCAACACAGAGCAAAAGGAATTGCATATGTAATTCTCTCGCAGAGCTACTGCCAATAAATGCTGGCCACCTTCATCCTCTACTCTCCGATCTTTCTCCCATGGACGTAAGGCACCTCGATGGATGGCGCGACAGAAACTCAGATCAGATCAGCGCGCCACTGTCTACGCCGAAGTTCCTATCCAACGTCGATCAGGCTATACCATCACTGGTAGCGAATAGTCTGTGAAGATAATATTACGGGTCAAATCGACGTGCCTGCTCGATCGCCTTGTTAGTATCTCCAATGGAACTCGATATCGTTTTAGACGCTCGCCCTTGACTTGAGGCCGCAACGTCGCCGCATTTTTCCATGAGTATTTCCACTTCCCTTGTTGGTCCCCTTGACGACCCGTTCATAGGAACACCAACACGCCACATCCAATAACGAACTTACTACTTACTTCGGGTCTCGGGCAATGCCCAATTGAAGCATTCTGTCCTGTCCCTGCCCCCCGCCCAAGCGCCATGTTTGTCAACTCCCTCCCCGTTCCTCCATCCTCTTGACTAGCGCCATTGGGAAGCAATCTATGCAAACTCGGTGGTAGCACTGATGTTATCCAGCGCAAGGAGGAATTCGACAACGGGCATCCAAGATGGATAAAGACCGACCCGATAGGACACAGGTAATGTATCTGTACGCCAAAACGCATTTGAGGAAAAACGCGGAACGCCGAGATATGATGCCACCACCCTGTGTTTTTGGGAGAGCACGCTAGTCGCTCAGAGAAAAAGGAGTTGCATGTGTAATTCGCTCACAGACCCATCACCATAATATTCAATACGGTACGCCGCTTGCTTCATCTTCCAGATCTCCGATCTTTCTCCCGTAGAGCCTACTCCCTGCCACCAATGGAAGAGTCTGTGTTCAACCCTGACCCATGCACTGTGCCCAGTTCGAGATCGCCCGCGTTATCCGTACCACCCTCCACATCGAGACCCTGGTTTCCGCCCACAAATACCATCGCAGACACGGTGGTATCCGGCCCGGCATTCGACCGCGATTGCACGCCGAACCCAGTATCAATATGGAAGCGACCACGGATGTCATGGTCATATAGCTCCCGAATGCTGATGATGAATCGTGGGATGAGGGTGTAAAATGCTACATAAAGAACCGCGCTCAGGAAGGATATAGTATTATTTGTTGGAGCTGCAACTAAGGCGAGGACATAATCGATTTGGTAAAGAACATTCCTATAAGTTGAGGCGAACATTTTCGTCGTTAGCATTTGTGAGAGCGAGTGTCAGAGGCACAGGTCGATGGGCAGGAAGGGTAGCGGGAGATGAGAACATACACGATGAAATAGAGAATCCCATCTCCCACTAGTTTTTGCATATACCGGTTGAGCTGCCATTGCTTCGTCGCTTTGTACATCTCAAATGACTGTTTTAGAGTCTGCAAGACAGCGAGGATGACTAGCGCAACACTGAGGACCAATCGCGGTGCAGTACGATACACTTGAAGTGTTGCTGGAGTGTTAATGGACGAAACAGCGCAAAACGAAAAGTCAAGAACTTGGGCGAGCGTCACTGAGAAAAAGGTGCAGGTTACGCGAGGCCGGCCATTGTATTGCCGTATGTAGTTCGATACGTACCTGAGAAGTAGGTATTGCCAGGGTTATTGTAGATTCCATCCAAAATAACAGAACTGATGGTTTGCGGCACGTAAATGAACAGGAGGATAGAGAGAATCGTCCTGGATCGATTCCACATTGCGTAAACACGTAAAATCATCATCACTGTGTCTCACATCAACCTAGGAGGAGACGTGGTTAGAGGGCAAGGTAACTCACAGTCGGCGGCAGAAAGGAACACTACGAATGCCCAACCAGATATCTGATATATTACAGTACCTTTGAAATATCCACAACTCGGTTTCAGATTATGGATGCAAGTCAATTGGCGTGCTTACATCTATTCGAGCATTATAAATTCAAGGTTTGTGTCAAAATTAAGATACGTACGTCTGTTGGATCATTAGTGGTGAGCAAGGTGTAAAATGGAAGATGAAAAAAAAACTGACTTCGAGAGGGCCAGGAATAAAGGAACTGCCGTCTGTGAGTGTACTAGCTGAGATCATATGAACCCTATTTAATGAAGTTGAACGTACAGAGTGTGAAGATTCTGAGAATGGATTCAGGATTAACCATGTTAGAAGACTCGGCCAATTGACCTACATAATCCAGCAAAAACCGATGTAACGGACCTAATGGAATAGTCAGTCCAGAACAATGGTCTAAACTGCCCGAAAATAGTGTACACACGACAAGAAACATCGTGGAAACCCAGGACCAGGGTCTGAGCTATAGAATCATTGGTAATGTTTCTATCTGATTGATATTGGGCAACTCCTTACCCAGATATACTCTATCTTTACAAATCGTCAGTAATCGACACGAAGTAGAAGGTAGAGAAGGAATGGGATACCTCTCTTGAGAAGCTGAGGACTATGGTTTTGACGTCGCAATAGTAACTGAATGATTGCCAGCGAGTCACTCACTATAGTCATATATGACGACAGTGACGCTAGCGACTATGCTGGTGTATCAGATAAATTATTAGCGGAGTTACAAGTGACCGTACGGGATACATAGTTGTTTGGAATGAGAAGCTCCAATGTGGCCTGTATGTCAGAGGACATGGGGTGTAAGAAAAACAGCAATGAATTTCACTGCAACCGACGATGAGTGGGGGCAATGGGTCGTGGTATTCTAGAGGATACAGGCAGGCTAGTATTTATCCTCTGCCGTCCGTGGCATGAATGAATGTTCCATCAAGATGTGGCATCATTACGGGAGAAAGGACTGACGCACATAATATAATGATTATGATTATCACCCCACCTTTGGAAGAAGCTCTTGATTTCTAATCGTCGAAAAAGGCGAATCCAACGCTGAACGTGAGGCTCGGTGTCAGGAGTAGCAATACATCTTCCGCTCAGTGTCTTGACTATTGGTTGCAACACTGGAATTGCAACACTGAAAGGTGACGACGAGTAGAGACCGGGCCAGATCCGAAGCTTGAATGATCGGTTACGTGAGCGCATCTTCGTTACTGTGAACAGAACAAAGACATCAGCTATACAGCAAATGGACGTTGGCGTTATGAAGTTAGCGATGTCCGTTTGGTATCTTGGTCTTGCCACTTCCTGTGCAATCGAGCGTCTTTCACGTAACAGTGAAATTGCCGTGATGAATACCGCACCCTGGCCGTCTCGTTGAATGGATTGAGGGAAACTCCGACCGATCGACATCGTTTGCTACCCACTTCATTGAAGTCCCTCTCCAACTTGAATTTTATGCCATCCATGAACGTTTAGGAAAATGATGCGAAGGTCAAGTGGAGGTCTGGCACGTGCCTACTACCTTGTTCTCCATTTGGGCCGCAAGTTCGCCGCAAATTTCTTTCGCTTCTTCCTTCACAGCAACGCCGCTCTCCCAACTCGCCACGTCCCTGACAATGAACTCGCTTCCGGTCTCGGGCAATCATCTCTGCCCTCCCCCCGCGCCTCGCCGGTCTCTGTCAAATACACCTCCACCACCAAAGCGTTTGGCAGAGAACACCTCTCTCGTGTTACTCTCCGCGTACGTCCATTATCTATAACCTCTCACTTGACAACCCACATTCGCCACCAACCCCACCCTTGGGCCCCATCAGACCATGATCACTGATCACGCTGATCAAAACCGGATCCCTCTCCCTCTCGAACCCCATCCACGTCACCACCGCCCTCCTTCTCCGCGAAGACAGCACGATCGACCCAACGCCCGTGCTCGTCGATGAAGACTCGTGGAAGGTAGTTGCACCGTACATACACGCTCCATGTTGAGGATGACGTCAAGCGTCCGCCGACAGCGCTGTCGTCCTACTCGACGGCCCTTGCTGGGACCGTGGTTTCGGGCGTCACGGGGGATGAGTGCGAATGGCAACGGCCCGACGGCCGCTTTGGGTTTCAGCTTGAAAGGTAAATGGTCGGGGCTCAACTTGAACGCGCTGGGGTTTGTGCCGTCGTGGGATGCGATATGTTTGGTCAAGACGGGAAATAGAAGTCTCCTTCTGGGACTGAGATCAGCTTTGGCCCTCGTCCTCGTTTGCGGCTGCAACGTCACTGCAACATCACTGCAATTTTTTTTCCTGCTTCCAACTATATCTGGATCCCCTCATGCCTCATTCATAGTAATGCCTTAGGCTCTGCCAACTCGTCACGACCGAAACGAGCTCGCTTTGGGCCTCGAGCGACCCCTTGAAGCACTCCGTTTCACGTCTGCCCTTGCCCCCTCCCCCTCGTGCCTCGTACACGTGTGTCAAATACATCTCTGCCGCATTGCCGACCACCAAGAATTTTGGCAGAGAGCACCTCTCGCGTCCCGCTTCACGTACGTCCATCGTCCATCTTCACTCGACTACCGATCAATTGATTTACGTTCGACGCTGATGTCCGCCTCAGGAGGCAATTCACGCAAAACTGGTGGCAACGATGTACTGTCCAGGAGTTCGACAGCGGGCATCCAAGATGGATAAAGACCGACCGATAGCACACAGACGAACACGGGCAGTGTATCTGTACACAAAAACACGTTTGAGGAAGGACGCGGAACTCCGAGATCATGCCACCACCACTCTTTTTTCTTGAAAGATTACGTTCGTATTGTGCATACATCTAGCCTGGAGTAAAAGGACTTGCATGTGTCGTTTGCTAGCAGAGCTACCGCCAAGTCGTTTTTATCTTCCAGCTTTCTGATCGTTCTCCCGTACCTATTCCCTGCTCCCAATGGGCGAGTCGTCGTTCAATCCTGACCCATACACTCTAGATCACTTGAGTTACTGGTGCCGCCTTGCGCCTCAGGACCCTGATGTCCGTCCATGAATACCATCGCAAACATGGTGGTGTCTGGACTGGCATTCGACTGCGACACCACGCCGAACCCGGTATCATTGTGAAAGCCACCACGGATGTGATGGTCATATAGCTCCCGAATGCTAATGATGAATCGTGGGATGAGGGTGTAAAAGATTATATAAAGGAATGTGTGGAAGAGTGCGACATCGTTTGTTGGAGCTTCGACTGGGAAGGCCACAAAATAGATTTGGCAAACCACGTTCCTATGAGTTAGAAGGGACCATTTTTGTCGTTAGTATTTGTGGGAGTAAGTCTCAGGAGCACGAGCAATGGTCGATGGGCAGGAAGGATAGGGGGAGAACATACACGATGAAATAGAGAATTCCATCTCCCACGAGTTTTTGCATATAATGGTTGGGCTGCCATTGCTTCGTCACTTTGTACATCTCAAATGACTGTTTCAGAGTTTGTGAGACAGCGAGAATGACGAGCGCAGCACTGAGAACCAAGCGCGGTGCAGCACGATACACTTGAACTGTCGCTGGAGTGTTAATGTGCGAAATATTGCAAAACGAAAAGTCGGAAACTTGGGCAAGCGTCACTGAGAAAAAGGTGGTGGTTATATGAGGCTGGCCATCATATCAATGTCCTACATACCCAAGACGTGGGTATTGGGCTTGTTGTAGATACAATCCAAAACCACGGCAACGACGGTTTGCGGCACGTAGATGAACAGGAGGATAGAGAGAATCGTCCTGGATCGATTCCACATTGCATAAACACGTAAAATCATCATCACTATGTCTCACATCAATCTAGGAGGAGACATGGTTAGAAGGCAAGGTAACTCACAATCGGTGGCAGAAAGGAACACTACGAGTGCCCAACCAGATATCAGATATATTACAGTACCTTTGAAATATCAGCAACTCGGTTTTGAGATTGTGGACGCAAGCCAATCGGCGTGCTTACATCTATTCGAGCATTATAAGCTCAAGGTTTGAGTGGCAATTAAGATACGTACGTCTGTTGGAATTGGATCATTGGTGGTGAGCAAGGTGTAAAATGGGCGATGAAAAACTGACTTCGAGAGGGCCAGGAACAAAGAAACTGCCGTCTGTGAGTGTGCTGGTTGAGATAACTTGAATGAACCTTATTTAGTGTCCTTGAACATACCGAGTGCTTTGGTCCTGAGGATTAACCATGTTAGAAGATGTGTTACAGCTCAGCCAATAGACCTACATGATCCAGCAAAGACCGATGTAACGGACCTAATGGAACAGTCAGTCCAGAACAAATGGTCCAAAGCATTGTACACACGACAACAAACATTGTGGAAACCCATGTCCAGGGTCTGAGCTATAAAACCATTGGTGTCGTTGTATCTGATTGATATTGGGCAACTCCTTACCCAGATATACTCTATCTTTGAAAATTGTCAGTGATCGACATGGAATAGATGTGGGGAAGGGATGGGATACCTCTGTTGAGATTGTGATGACTGTGGTTTTGACGTTGCAATAGCAATGAATACTGAATGATCGCTAGCGAATCACTCACTATAATTATATACAGCGATAGTGACGCTAGCAACTGTGCTGGTGTATCAGAATGAATTATCAGCGGAGTTACAAGTGACCGTACGGGATATATAGTTGTTTAGAACGAGAAGTTCCAAGGTGGTCTGTATGTCGGAGGACATGAGATATCGATATCAGGCAAACAATGATGGCAGATTGAGAGTGAAGTGGATTGTGTATGGCCTCCTGGAGAATATGGGCAGTCTATTTATCCTCATGACCCAGGCTGTCCGCGCCATGAATGAGATACGGCATAGTAAAGGACTCGCGCAACACTGGATTTGGCTCGTATGATGGTTGTCATCCTACCTGTGGAAGAGACTCCTGATTTCTAGCCGCCGAAAGTCGAACAACGAAAATTCGTACATGCTCGGATCAACAGAGAGCGTGTGGCCCGGCGGAGTTGGAGGTCTTGAGTTGTGGCAATGGCAGGATCACGGGGGATGTGATGACGAGCCTCGGGCCGAACCACACTCGAAGGTATCTTCGTTACTGTGAACAGTTCGGAACACTTTAAGGCAGTTATACAGCACACGGACGTTGGCGTCGTTATGAAGTTCGCAATGTTCATTCGGTATCTTGGTCGTATCATCTCCTGTGCAAAGCAACCTTCAGATAATGAAATCGCCACGATCAACGACGCCCCGCCATTACCGTGGAGTCATTGATATCAGGCCATCGGCAGTATGACGGATGAACATGCTAAAGGTAGTAACTCGGAACAATGCGCCCTCTACAGCAAGCCAACAAGTGGCAAGTTGCATGTCCCTTTTCTGCCCACTTCATTCATTCCCGTTCATCTTTAGATCAACTATGTCCATGTGAACAGCCTTCAATTGAAGAAGATTATCCACGTGTCTGCGTGATCGCCTTCTATGGATATCATTTTAGATGCAGATTTCTTTCGCTTCGTTCGTTCACAGCCCATGGTGCGCTCACAGCAACGCCTGCTCTCCCAACTCGCCACATCCGACAACGAACTCGCTTCCGGTCTCGGACAATGCCTCGAAGCACTCCGTCTCATCTCTGCCCTTCCCCGCGCCTCGCCTGTCTTTGTTAAATACACCTCTACCGCATCACCCACCACCAAAGCGTTTGGCAGAGAACACCTCTCTCGCGTCCCTCTCCGCGTACGTCCATCATCGCTCGACAACCCATCGCCTCCCATTCGCCACTAATCCCCACATTTGCCCCATCAGACCGTGATCACGCTGATGAAAACCTCCTTCTCCCTCTCCGACCCCATACACGTCGCTACCGCCCTCTTTTACCGCGAAGACGGCACGATCGTCCCGTCCCCTGTCCTCGTTGACGAGGATTCGTGGAAGGAACTCGCACCGTACGTACACACGCTCCACGTCGCAGACGACCTCAAACATCCGTCGATCGCGCTCCCACTACGAACGGACCGCCGGTCGCTGGGCACGAGCTTGAGTTTGAGTGGTAAAAGTAACGCGTTGGCGTTTATCCCATCGTCAAATACAATTTCGATCAAGACGGGCAATGGATTGAGACCAGTTTCGTGGCCGCGACGTCACCTCAATCCACCCTCACCGGGATGTCGTTCTGGGGGCCACTGTGAACAGCCAGCCGGCGTCATCATCACTGGGCACCAGCTTGAGTTTGAGTGGTAAGAGGTAACCCGCGTTGGCGTTTATCATCGTCCATCGCAATTTCGATCAAGAATGGCAATGGATTTGAGATCAGTTTAGACACTCGTTCTCGGAGATTTGCAGCCGCAGCATCACCTCATTTTCCCCCCTCCTCTGTCGGATCCCGTCATGACTCGTTCACAGTAATGCCTGTTCTTCCAACACATCACAACCAGCAACAAGCTCACTCTGGGTCCCTCGCGCCCCAACTGTGCTTATGAACCACACCTCTACCCCGTTGCCAATCGCGGAGGCGTTATCCTGGGAGCAGCTCGCTGGCATCCGTCCCCAGGTACGTCTGTCATCCATCTTCTCTCGCCTTATAGTCAATTGATCCGTGTTTGATGCTTACGTTCGCGACAGTTCGAATTTTGAACTGATCCGTCTTCGGGGAGAAATCCACGCGAACCCGGTGGTAAAATGAGTGATATTATCTTGCGCAAGTGGAGTTTTTCTCGAACAAAGTACGATTTGTATAAGTAGTAGTACATTCGACATTCAACCCAGAGCGAAGGAATTGTATATGTAATTCGCTCCTACTGCCAATAAATCCTGGTCACCTTCATCCTCTACTCTCTGATCTTTCTCCCAGGACCCTACTCCCCGCCCCCAATGGGAGAGTCTTCGTTCAATCCTGACCCGTACACTCTACCCAGTTCGAGATCGCCCGAATTATCTGTGTCACCTCCCACCTCAGGACCCTGGTGTCCATCCACGAATACTATCGCAGAGACGGTCGTATCCAGACCGGCATTCGCCCGTGACTGCACGCCAAACCCCGTGTCGATATGAAAACGACCACGGATGTCATGGTCATATAATTCTCGTATGCTGATGATGAACCGTGGGAGGAGGGTGTAAAAGGTTATCACGAGAGATGCGGGCAGGATGATTGCAGCAAAAGTGTTTGTAGGTGGTGAGGTTAGTATGCTGACCTCACCAACGATTTGGTAAAGAACATTCCTATAAGTTGGGGCGAACATTTTCGTCATTAGTATTTGTGGGAGTAAGTGCCAGGAGCACGAGCAAAGGTCGATGGGCAGGAAGGATAGGGGGAGATGAGAACATACACGATGAAATAGAAAATTCCATCTGCCACTAGTTTTTGCATATACCGGTTGGGCTGCCATTGCTTCGTCACTTTGTACATCTCAAATGACTGTTTCAGAGTTTGTGAGACAGCGAGAATGACTAGCGCAACATTGAGAACCAATCGCGGTGCAACACGATACATTTGAACTGTCACTGGAGTGTTAATGTACGAAAAATTGCAAAACGAAAAATTGAGAACTTGGCCCATTGTCACTGAGAAGGTGGAGGTTACGTGAGGGCGGTCATTGTATTGTTGTATTTGATACATACCTGAAATGTGTGCATTGGGATTGTCGTAGATTCCATCCAGTACAACAGCATCGATGGTTTGCAGCACGTAGATGAACAGGAGGATATAGAGAAGCATCCTAGATCTACTCCACATTGCGTAAACACGCAGAATCATCACCACTGTAGCTCAAATTAACGTAGGAGGAGTTGTAGTTAGGGGGTAAAGTAACTCACAGTCTGCGGCAGAAAGGAACACTATGAATGCCCAACCAGATATTTGAATTAACACTCTACCTTTAAGTATCCACATCTCGTTTTGAGATTGCGGACCCAAGTAAATTGGCGTGCTTACATCTATTAAGCATTATGAACTCAAGGTCTGCGTCGAAACTATGATACGTACGTCTGTTAGAATTAGATCATCAGTGGTGAGCGAGGTGTAGAACGAGGGAAATTTTGACTTCTAGAGGACCAGGAACAAAGGAACTGCCGACTGTGAGTGTACTGGTTGAGATGATGAACCTTGTGAGTACCCTTGAACGTACACAATCCATAGGTCCTGAGAATGGATTCAGAGTTAACAATGTTTGAAGATGTGTCACAGGCCTGCACACCTACATAACCCAGCAAAGACCGAAGTAACGGACCTGTTGGAAAAGTCAGTTCAGAATACATGTACTAAACTGCACGAATGTTTGTACACACGACAATAAACAGTGTAGACACCCAGGTCCAGGGTCGGCACTGTGTGATCGTTCGAGACATTGTATGTGGTGATAATTGACAACTCCATACCCAAACGTACTCTAACTTTGTACACTGTTAGCCATGACACGGAGGTGGGGAAAGGATAGGATACCTCTCTTGAGAAGGCGAGGACTGTAGTTTTGACGTTACAGCACGATGAACGAGAAAGGCTCTCAAATGCACCACTCACTATAATCATATGAGACGGCAGTGACGACAACAACTGCATTGGTGTATCAGACCAATCATTGACGAGGTTATGAGGGACTGTACTACGGGATAGATAGTTGGGTAGAACAAGAGATTCCAAGGTGGACTGTATGTCGGAGGACATGAGGTGTCAGGGAAACGATGACGATTTTTAACGGCAACCAACAATTGAGAGTGGGGTGGATTGTACTTGGCCTCCCGGATATACAGGACAGGCTATTTATCCTCCACTGTCTGCCATAAATGACTGTTTCATCCATTACGTCAGAAGGGACTCGCATGACTATGACTATCACCTTCCTTCGGGAGAAGCACTTTGATTCCTAGTAACCGCAAGAAAACGTGTACTTCTTCATCAGCGAGACTCGGAGTCAGCACTGGTAGCGACAACATCTTCCACCCGGCGTCTTGACTATGTGTTGGCTGCAACACTGGAATGTACTGAGGCTGACAATCAGAGATGGGCCATCGAAGCCTGAATATTGAATGATCAACATGCTGCTGCAAGGCTATGTGAATGAATCGTCGCTCCTGTGAAAAGAACAAAAGCCCATCAGCGTGGAAGTTCGAATGATGTTGCACCGCGATGTTCATTTGGCATCTGAATCTTGGTCGTATCACCTCGCTGTGCAAAGCGGCCTTCGATACTAATGACATCGCCATGATCAGCACCACGTATCACCTGTGATACGACGGATGAAATTTCGAAACATGTTACAATACGCTGTCCACGGCAAGCCTTGCCTTGCGAGTTGAAACTTACTGCATGTGTGATGGTGGAGGTCCATGTGCCTGCTTAATCGCCCCGCCGTTGTCTCCAATGGAAGCCTCCCTCGAGGACCATATGGATATAATTTTAGACGCTCGTCTTCAATTTGGGCCACAGCGTCGCCGCAGGTTTCCTTCGTTCACACGGCCAACTCGCCACGAACTTGCTTCGCGTCTTGGACAATGCCTTGAAGCACTCCGTCTTATCTCTGCCTTGTTCCCCTCCTCTCGTGCTTCGCGCGTGTATGTCAAATACATCTCTGCCGCGTCGCCGACCACCAAGGCTTTTGGCATTGAGCACCTCTCTCTGTTTTATTTCTAGGTTATGGGTTCTTGTTTTGTCTGCACAACCCCCTTCGCGTACGTCCATCGTCCATCTTGTCTCGATTGCCGATCAATTGATTTATGTTTGACGCTGACGTGCCATTGTTTGCGATGATCCGCCCCCGGGAGGCAATCCACGCAAAACTGGTAGTAGCGTTGATATCATCCAGCGCGAGGAGGGATTCGACAACGGGCATCCAAGATGGATAAAGACCGACCCGATAGGACACAAACGAACACAGGCAATGTATCTGTACGCCAAAACACGTTTGAAGAAGGGTGCGGAACACCGATATGACAACCATCGGTGACCACCTTTTTTCCTCGAAAGAACATGCTCGTGTACATATTATACATTTATCTCAGAGAAACCACCGCTAATAAATACCACCGGCTCTATCCTCCAGCCCTCCGATAGATCCTACTCCCTGGGAGAGCCTTCGTTCAACCCTGACCCATGCACTGTGCTCAGTTCGAGATCGCCCGCGTTATCCGTGCCACCCTCCACATCGGAACCCTGGTTTCCGCCCATGAATACCATCGCAGACACGGTCGTATCCAGTTCGGGATTCGATCGTGACCGCACGCCGAACCCGGTATCAATATGGAAGCGACCACGGATGTCATGGTCATATAGCTCCCGAATGCTGATGATGAATCGTGGGATGAGGGTGTAAAGAGCGACATTAAGGAACGGGTTCAGGAAGACTGGAGCATTGTTTGTTGGAACTGCAGCTGAGGTGAGCACATAATTGATTTGGTAAAGAACATTCCTATAAGTTGGGCGAACATGTTCGTCGTTAGTATTTGTGGGAACAAGTGTCAGGAGCACGAGCAAACGTCGATGGGCAGGATGAATAGGGGGAGATGGGAACATACACGATGAAATAGAGCATCCCATCTCCCACTAGTTTTTGCATATACCGGTTGGGCTGCCATTGCTTCGTCGCTTTGTACATCTCAACCGACTGTTTCAGAGTTTGTGAGACAGCGAGAATGACTAGCACAGCACTGAGAATCAATCGCGGGGCGGCATTATACATTTGAAGTGTCGCTGGAGTGTTATTGTACGAAGCAGTGCAAAACGAAAAGTCGAGAACTTGGGCGAGCGTCACTGAGAAAAACGGTTACGTGAGGCTGGTTATTGTATTGATGCATGCAAATCGATACATACCTGAGAGGTAGGTATTGGGGTTGTTGTAGATTCCATCCAATATAACACAACTGATGGTTTGCGGCACATAAATGAACAGGATGATAGAGAGAATCGTCCTCGATCGATTCCACATTGTGTAAACACGTAAAATCATCATCACTACGGCTCACATCAACCTAGGAGGAGACGTGGTTAGAGGGAAAGGTGACTCACAATCGGTGGCAGAAAGGAACACCACGAATGCCCAACCAGATATCTCATATATTACAGTACCTTTGAAATATCCACAACTCGGTTTCAGATTGTGGACGCAAGTCAATTGGCGTGCTTACATCTATTCGAGCATTTAAATTCAAGTTTTGAGTGGCAATTAAGATACGTACGCCTGTTGGAATTGTATCATTGGTGGTGAGCAAGGTGTAGAATGGGAGATGAAGAATTGACTTCAAGAGGGCCGGGAACAAAGGAACTGCCGACTGTGAGTGTACTGGTTGAGATAATGAACCTTATTTAGTGTCCTTGGACATACCGAGTGCATTGGTCCTGAGAATTAACCATGTTAGAAGATGTGCAACAGCTGGGCCAATAGACCTACATAATCCAGCAAAGACCGATGTAACGGACCTAATGGAATAGTCAGTCCAAAACAAATGGTCCAAACCGCCCAAAAAGATTGTACACACGATAACAAACATCGCGGAAACCCAGGTCCAGGGTCTGCACTGTGAAAGCATTGGGGGCGTCGTATTGGGATGATAATGAGGAACTCCTTACCCAAATGTACTCTATCTTGGAAAATTGTCAGCCACCGATCCGAAATAGACATGGAGAAGGAGTGGGATACCTCTTTTGAAAATATGAGGACTGGTTTTGACGTCGCAATGGTAATGAATACGGAATGCTCGCAAACGATTCACTCACTATAATCATATACGACAGCAGTGACTATCGCGACTGTATTGGTGTGTATCAGACTTATCATTAACGGAGTTATGAGTAACCATACGGGATAGATAGTTGTTTAGAACAAGAGATCCCAAGGCGGACTGTATGTCGGAGGACATGAGATATCAGGCAAACAATGATGGCAGCCAACGACTGAGAGTGAGGTGGATTGTGTATGGCCTCCTTGAGACTATGGGGCAGTCTATTTATCCTCCACTCAGGCTGTCCGGCGCGCCATGAATGACCGTTCCACCAAGATACGGCATATTGCGCCAGAAAGGACTCGGGGCGCAACACTGGATTTGGGTCGTATGATTATGGTTGTCATCCTACCTATGGAAGAGGTTCTTGATTTCTAGTTGCCGAAAGAAAACTCGTACTTGCTCGGATCCAACAGAGAGCGTGTGGCCCGGCGTCGGAGGTACTAGCCATACATCTTGCACTCAGTGTCTTGACTATGCGTGCAACACTGGAATGTGATGACGAGCGGGCCGAACCACACTTGAACTTGCTTGAATGATCACTGACGCGCTGCTGCAAGGCTATGTGAGCGTATCTTTGTTACTCTACGTGCGGACGTTGGCGTTATGAAATTTGCAATATTTATTCGATATCTTGTCCGATGGTCGTATCATCTCCTGTGCAATTGAGCAGCCCTTGGCAGATAATGAAATCGCTGCGATCGTGGTGCACCGCACCCTACCGTGCCCTTAATCTCAGTGACGGCAGTGCGAAGGACGAAACATACCTCGGATCGATGCGCCGTCTATTACAGCAGTCCATTTACTAGTATCCATTTCATGTCCTCGTTGAAGTTGGATAACTGGGGTTTTTCTATGGAAGTCTTGTTCGACCAGTGGTGCAATTTTCTTCATCCACCGCATTCCGAGTCAAAACAGTCATTCACAGCAATGCCTGTCCTCCCAACTCACCTCATCTGATAACGAGCTCACTTTGGGTCCCAGGCAATGTCTCGAAGCGCTCCGTCTCATCTTTGCCCCCCTCGCGTTGTGCCCGTGTTTGTAAACTACGCTTCTGCCGTGTCGCAGGCGTTTCGCAGAGAACACTTCTCTCGCGTCCCTGTCCGTCTAGTCTGGGACCCAGACCGTCTATGAGGCAAGCCGTCGACTGTCCGTCATCCATCTCTCGATTGACGATCAATTGATCACCTTTGACGCTGATGCATCCCCCCCGCCTCTTCTCACCAGACTGTGACTACGCGGATCAAACGTCTCTTCCTCTCTGACCCCATCCGCGTCGTCACCCCTTCTTTTGCCACGAAAATGGTACGCTTGACCCTACCCCCGTCCTCGTCGACGAAGACTCGCGGAAAGAGCTCGCTCTTACATGAACACCCTCCATGTCGAACACAACCTCAAGCATCCGTTGACCGCACTCTCGTCCCACTCTCCCCTCTCCGGGACCATCGTTGGTTACATTGCGAACGCCCCGGCTTCGTCAAGCACGAGACCGAATAGTAAAGGGTCCCAGCTCAACTCGAACGTGTCGGCGCGTAAGGCTCTACCCCGTTGCCAATCACGGAGGTGTTTTTCCTGAGAGCACCTCACTGATGTCCTCCCGGATATGTCCGTCGTCCATGTTCTCTCGCCTTATAGTCAATTGATCCATGTCCGATGCTTGCATTTGCAATCGTTCGAATTTTGAATTGATCCGCCTTCGGGGAGAAATCCACGCGAACCCGGTAGTGATGTGTGATATTATCTTGCGCAAGTGGAGTCTAACGAATTGCACTTTGTGACTCAGGGAATCCGAGATAAACAGTGGCAACATTACGGTACAAACGAACATGTAATGTGGTGATGTTCCGCCAAGACATGGCATACAAAGACTCCAAGATTGTTTTTCTCGAACAAGTTCGACTTGTATAAGTAGTAGTACATTCGATATTCAACCCAGAGCAAAGGAATTGTATATGTGTATATGTAATTCGCTCCTACTGCCAATAAATACTGGTCACCTTCATCCTCTACTCTCCGAGCTTTCTCCCATGGACCCTACTCCCCGCCCCCAATGGGAGAGTCTTCGTTGAATCCTGACCCGTGATCGCCCGAATTATCTGTGTCACCCTCCACCTCAGGACCCTGGTGTCCATCCATGAATACTATCGCAGAGACGGTCGTATCCAGACCGACATTCGACCGTGACTGCACGCCGAACCCCGTGTCGATATGAAAACGACCACGCCGCATGTCACAGGCATATAGCTCCCGTATGCCGATGATGAACCGTGGGATGGGGATGTAAAAGATCGTATAACTGAATGTGCCCAGGAAGAGTGTGGGGTTGTTTGTTGGAGCTATGAATAAGACGAGCACAGTGATGTGGTAAAGAACATTCCTATAAGTTGGGGCGAACATTTTCGTCGTTAGTATTTGTGGGAGTAAGTGTCAGGAGCACGAACAAAGGTCGATGGGCAGGATGAATAGGGGGAGATGGGAACATACACGATGAAATAGAGAATTCCATCTCCCACGAGTTTTTGCATATACCGGTTGGGCTGCCATTGCTTCGTCGCTTTGTACATCTCAAATGACTGTTTCAGAGTTTGTGAGACAGCGAGAATGACTAGCGCAGCACTGAAAACCAATCGTGGTGCAACACGATACACTGGAAGTGTCGCTGGAATGTTAATGTACGAAGCAGTGCAAAACGAAAAGTCGAGAACATGGGCGAGCGTTACTGAGAAAAAGGGTTACGTGAGGCTGGTTGTTGTATTGATTCATGCAATTCGATACATACCTGAGAGGTAGGTATTGGGGTTGTTGTAGATTCCATCCACAACCACGGCAAAGATGGTTTGTAGCACGTAGATGAACAGGAGGATAAAGAGAATCGTCCTGGATCGATTCCACATTGCATAAACACGTAAAACCATCATCACTATGTCTCACATCAACCTAGGAGACGTGGTTGGAGGGAAAAGTGACTCACAATCGGTGGCAAAAAGGAACACTAGGAATGCCCAACCAGATATCAGATACATTGCAGTACCTTTGAAATATCCACAACTTGGTCTGAGATCGTGGACGCAAGTGAATTGGCGTGCTTACATCTATTCGAGCATTATAAGTTCAAGGTTTGAGTGGCAATTAAGATACGTACATCTGTTGGAATTGGATCATTGGTGGTGAACAAGGTGTAAAATGGGAGATGAAAAACTGACTTCGAGAGGGCCAGGAACAAAGGAACTGCCAACTGTGAGTGTACTGGTTGAGATAATGAACCTTATTGAGTGTCCTTGAACACACCGAGTGCGTTGAACCTAAGGATTAACCATGTTAGAAGATGTGCTACAGCTTAGCCAATAGACCTACATAATCCAGCAAAGACCAATGTAACGGACCTAATGTAACAGTCAGTCCAGAACAAATGGTCCAAAGTGCCCGAAATATTGTACATACAACAACAAACATCGTGGAAACCCATGTCCAGGGTCTGAGCTATAAAACCATTGGTGACGTTGAATCTGATTGATATTGGGCAACTCCTTACCCAGATATACTCTATCTTTGAAAATTGTCAGCCACCGATACGAAATAGACGTGGAGAAGGAATGGGATACCTCTCGTGAGAAGGTGAGGACTGGTTTTGACGTCACGATGGTAATGAATACGGAATGCTCGACCCACTCACTATAATCATGTGCGACAGCAGTGACTATCGCGACTGCATTGGTGTATCAGACGCATCACTAACGGAGTTATGAGTGACCATACTGGATAGACAGTTGTTCAGAACGAGAAATTTCAAGGCGGACTGTATGTCGGAGGACATGAGATATCAGACAAACAATGATGGCAGCTAACGATGGAGAGCGGGGTGGATTGTATACGGCCTCCTGGAGAATTGGGGGCAGTCTATTTATCCTCCGCTCAGGCTGTCCGCGCCATGAATGACCGAGATACGGCATAAAGGACTCGCGCAACACTGGATGTCGTATGATAATGGACCCGTGGAAGACTCTTGATTTCTAGTTGCGGAAAGAAAACTCGTACTTGCCCAGATCCAACAGAGAGCGTGTCGGTGTCTTGACTATTGCGTGCAACACAGGAATGTGATGGCGAGTGCCGGGCCGAACCACACTCGAAGCTTGAATGATCAACACGTTGCTGCAAGGCAATGCGAGCGTATCTTCGTTACTGTGAAAAGAACAAAGGCATCAGGCATATGATGAAGTTCGCACTGTTCATTCGGTCTAGTATCTTGGTCGTATCATCTCCTGTGCAAAGCAGCCTTCAGATAATGAAAATTGGCGTGATGAACACCGCACCACTACAGTGTGATTGATGTCAGGCCATCGGCAGTACGACGGATGAACATAGTATCGGAACAATGCGCCGTCTACCTGAGCAAGTTGCATGTCCCTTTGCCACCCACTTCATTCATTCCCGTTCATCCTTGGATCAACTATGGCCATTCACGAGGTCAACATTTGGAAAATAATCGTGGAGGTCCATGTGCCAGCTTGATCGCCCCGCCGTTATCTCCAATGGAAGCCTCCCTCGAGGAGTCGACGAGGAGTCGAGGACCATATGGGTGTCATTTTAGACGCTCGTCCTCAATTTGGGCCGCAAGTTCGCCGCAAATTTCTTTCGCTTCCTTCGTTCACAGCCATGACGCGCTCACAGCAACGCCTGCTCTCTCAACTCGCCACGTCCGACAACGAACTCGCGTCGGGTCTCGGGCAATGTCTTGAAGCACTACGTCTCATCTCTGCCCTCCCCCGCGCCTCGCCTGTCTTTGTCAAATACACCTCTACCGCATCACCCACCACCAAAGCGTTTGGCAGAGAACACCTCTCTCGCGTCCCTCTCCGCGTACGTCCATCATCGCTCGACAACCCATCGCCTCCCATCATTCGCCACTAACCACCCACCCTTGGCCCCCCATCAGACCGTGATCACGCTGATCAAAACCTCCCTCTCCCTCTCGGACCCCATCTACGTCACCACCGCCCTCTTTTTCCGCGAAGACGGCACGATCGATCCAACGCCCGTACTCGTCGACGAAGACTCGTGGAAAGAACTCGCGCCGTACGTACACACGCTCCACGTCGAGGATGACCTCGAGCGTCCGTCGACGGCGTTGTCCTCCCACTCGACCGCCCTCTCTGCGAATGGGACCGTCGCGGGCGTCACGGCGGTGACGATGTGTGCGAACGGAAATGGTGCCTCAACGATGGGGGGCACGAGTGTGAGCTTGAGTGGCAAAGGACAGGGACTCAACTTGAACGCGTTGACGTTTGTACCGTCGTCGAATGCGGTGTCGATCAAGACGGGCGAGGGCGCTAAAATCCATCTCCAGGGGTTGCGGAAGCCGAGTTCGAGTTTCTCCCCCTCCTGTATGTCTTGCTCGAACGTCTCAAGATATATGCTCGCTGACATGACAGGTCATTGTTTAGCATCCCAGCCCACATCACCGTTTGCCATCTTGGATGTGTCTGACTCGGGGTAGAAATGGAATCAATCGGTCTAGTGTATATTATGCACGCATATCGATCTCGAGACTAGTACATACGTAGTACTTTCCTATGATATAAATAAGACGTGGACATAGAATTAGAGTGCGATGGATTCGAGGATGGGCAACACTGCCTCGATCTTGATCGCGAAAACTAGTTCCAAAAGGTACGTTAGTCCCGATCCCCGATCATGCCACCAAAAAAAAAAAAAGTATTCGAGGACTTACATCGGCCCGGGGAATGCTGAGACACCGTACACAGTAAGCTCGCCAACTTTCGAATCACTCCCAACATCTCACGTTCTTCGCGTCGACGCGACGGATCTGCGCCTTGTCGCGCACGGAGAGCATGGATATCGTCGTGCAACGCGAGGCACAATGCCGTCCACACAATCTATGTACCATAAGCGTCGATCAGTGCTTGCACCAAGGAAAAGGGATAAAAAGACACACCGCATACAATGGACTTGCACTCCCCACCCCAACCCCTACTTCACCCATGTGGTCTAGCGCCTGAACGACACCAAACGCTGCCTCTGCACAACGTCTTTGATAGGGCCCGTATGGGGTCGAGATAAAAGGTCGATGGAGCGTTACGTGCGCCAACGCGATGAGATGGACCGTCACAAGTGCCTGTGCCTGTGACCGAGGTCCAGTAGCAACCATCATTGCTGCATTCATACATCGTTGAAGGAGGGTATCCAACGTCCCAAAGCGCACACGAAACGCGGGGGATTGACCAATCGCGTGGTCTGGAAAACAACACCTTGATTACAAAGGCAAGGTAAGAGATAAGAAGGCGCACCTCCCGCAATCGATGCAGCAACCGCCACTGCCTCGCCAAGCAATACTGATGCCTTGGCATGCATTGCGGATGGGCTATCCCGCGTAAAGTCAGGACTCGGATTATTGAGAAGATGCCGGGCCACGTTCCTGGCCTGAGGTAAAACCGCGTGTCAGGATGCAGCATGGCGGGGTAAGGGGAACAAGTGGCTTAACCGACTAACCTCGTTCATAGCACCAATGTCAGGCCATGGTACTGACATCGCATTCTCATCCATGATGAGCGGCTGAGACGACCCTTGGCCCAGTGCGCTGAACCACCGATCGAGCGCATACACTGTCCAAAAAGCCCGTACTCTCTCTTCTGCTTCGATCCCGTCCAATGCTGGTGCTAACGTCGCACACCCCGCAAAAGCAAACGGAGACGGGATCGTGCTGCCGTGCGTCGGGTCCCGCAGTCCGCTTCTTCCCAAGGATGGGGATCCCCCTCCACCAGAGCCGAGTGACAAATAAGGACTCTGATGCAACTTTAGCATCATTGCCAACGCCCATGTCCCACTCGCGTAATACCTCGCTCCGACCACCTGTCCAATGCGTTGCATATAATATGCCAACAACACCCCAGTTTGGATCACATGGAGAAAGATGGCAGGGTCAGGTTCGGCATCAACGATGCTCAGGGCAGACGCGAGTTGAGTTTGGGTTTGGGAGAGGAGGTTAGATGTCAGGGCTTCAGTTCGTTGGAGAGTTTGTGCGTGGTTTCCTTGGGATGTGGATGTAATGTGAACGGACCATAGGGTGAGGGCATGTTGTAAAGCAGGCAAAACATGTGCGCCTTGGACGCGAAGACGATCGAGGTTGAGGAAAAGGCCAATCTCGGCCGCATAAGGGGCGATGACAGATAATCTATTTTGAGCTGATGAGTGTGCTATATCCGAGTGGAGAGAACACTCACGCGCGTCTGACGTTCACGGCAGCTTCGGAATCTACCCGTACCGGATCAGCTAGCGGTTAGGTCAGAATTCGAACAGGGGGTGGGGACGATACACAAACCTCTTGGAGTTGCGTGGGACCGAGAAGAGCCAGCTTGGTGATAAGCCACTGGCAGCGGCGCATGTTGCGCATGACCCATGGACGTTGATCTCGTCATGCTCGGACCAGCGACCGCATACGGAGCGTGGAGTTCAACCCCAGGTATCGCATCCTCTGGGTTCTCTAGTTCTTGTACCCGTGTTCTCAACCGGACGATATCCTCTTCCAGCGTCAGCATCCGCGGACGACGCTGACCGTCAGTGTATTCACAATCCTCGGTGCGTTCGCCCCGGAGACAGGGGGTACAAACTGGTTTGGCGCCGTCACATTTCTAGAGGACGAGCGGGGGTGATGAGTTGTCGAGGATGATCGGTAAAGGAGAGTACACTCACCATCTTTCTGCGACTGAAGAATACGTGTGCGGCGTCAACGGGTAAGAAACGGAAGACGCAAGGATGACACGTACCGACACGAAAGGCAGGCTTTGCCTCGCTGCAAGTGGGAGGGCGAGGTGGGAGGAGAAGTCGAACTCTGATGATCGATGTTCGCGTTCGTGTTCAGATTCATAGCTGACAAGTGAAGTCGAATTGTAATGTCCAACCATTTCGCAGAGCAAGCCTGTTATATGGACAAACTCGTGGTACAAGCTGACATCGTTGCGTTATGACATGCCAACGATTGCGATGAGTTTGCGTAGGCTCATTTCTGGATGCCCGGGTGCGACCCTGCGTGTTTGACTGAGCATGCATAGCTAAGAGTATACGAGAAAGGATAATAAAGATCCGAACTTGTGAGTTTGGAGGTGGTCGTCGAACCGGGACAGTGTTTTCCGGTGTCGCAGCTCTGCGCTGTGCCTTGGATCAGCGGAATATGACAAAGCACTGAAGGAGTGATGACCGACGACGACGTGTAATTAAACGACCGTGCTGACTGAACCCCATTCTGTCGTTCAAGTCTTGATTGGTGGGACCTTTGGAGCGGTGGGACACTTCCGGGTCTCTGTCATAGCCGAGTTCGACTTTAGACAAGGGTTCGAACAGCTCGTCGTCGTCAGTGGTGTACATAAGACAAACGTAAGAGAACCAGTGTTGGTCTTTTTCTCTCTCTTGCAATGTTATCAGGAACTCGACAGACATTCAAATATTCAAACCTCATCCATTGAACGCGAAAAGGCAAAAGGCAATGTCACAGTCGACGGCCCTGTCAAGTCATTCGCAACGACCGATACTATCGCGTGTAGACGACCCGGCTCAGTTGGACTTTCATGTGCTTTGCAAGGGTTTCTTTCGTGAGCCGACCCTATCTCTTGCTCTCTGAGTGTCATCAGTGACTAACTAGCAACCCCTCGTTTCCCTTGCAGCGCTGCCCGTCTGATCGCTGTGATCTCCAAACCCTCGGGATCACCAGCATCGCATCCAGTCTCTCCAGACCGTCTCAGGCTGGCCACTGGCTGCGTTCATCCCCGCGTGTCTGTCGCGTGGCCGCGGTCACCGCAAATGGTTCCTTTCCGGTGCTGCCTCGTGTCTGCTCCATTCCATTCCGCGCTGTAGCCAGCGTTCATTGCCTGTTCCATCCCGTTTGCGCCTGCTGCGCGTCCTACCAACTCTGCCAGTTTTCCCTTTTTCCTTTTTGTGTCCCGTCTCACCTTCGTCAAACCACCATAGCTGTCACGCTGACCACTCACCCTCATGATGGAGTACCCCGACATAGGTTCTATCCGCATCGACACAAGCTTTACCCACCCACACAGTGGCGGTCGAGATTTTCTCGCAGAGCCAGTCCCTAGAGATCGTTATTCTCGTCATAGCGGTCAAGCCCCATCCCGTATACGAGACATCACCTGGATATCCACCTCCCAATCCCAACTCCCCTCGACGTATACACACACTCCACAGACTCCGCGGTATGCCCCGCCTTCCGGATTTCAACAGGCACGTACACCCACGCCCCCTGTCCTTCGCAAGTCTGTGCCGACGATCACGGAATCAGAATTGGATGCAGAGTACATGACTGTCAGCGTGGATGATCGCGACGAATGCCAGTATCAGGGGCACGGGTACGGGTTTAGTGAGGTGATGCCGATGCCAGTGGCTACAAATGGAAAGAGCGAGAAGAAGAACTTCGTGGAGGGTTTCGTTAGCGGTTTACGTCGGCTTCCCAAAGTCATGTCAAAGAGCCGGCTGAGGGATCATTGGAAGCCGGAGAGACAAGGGACAGGTGGGACTGCTGCGAGTACGATCGAAACGCCTCGAACCGCATTACCACGTTATACTGGTCCCTCCATCACGATGCCTGGTATCGCTACCTCCAATTCGGATGATATCCCGACTGTAGAGCGGCTCGAGACCCCTCCGCGTGCCTCATCGGTATCACCGCACCCACGACATGTTAACCCCGCGGACAGCGACGCCAGTATCGGCGACGGACGACGAGAACGATTGATGCACTCTGCAGTCCGTGAAGATTCGTTCGAACAGCTCCATCATTCGTTACGTCCCCCGCGTAACCATTCGCGCTCAGACGACACCTCCACCTACAGTCGTCCCCCTTTTGAGCGGGAAGGCGACATCCCCAATGCCATGTCCACGCCTATCCTCGCCAACGCTTCCATCCGCCTTTCTTCGCCAATCCTCGCCGAACCTCGTCCCTCTGCCGACTTTATGAAAATGGATTCGCCCATTCGTCCACTCCCCGCCGAATCCGTTGGCTCCCAAATCGCGCGCGCGGGCAAATTCATCCGAGACCTCAACAGCCTTCCATGGATCGCCTCTTCGGGCGTCTCGAGCATCTATGTACCCGGCGAGGCGACGACGCGACGATACAGTCGACCGATACGCAAGAACAAGGGGTCGTGGTATACCTCGCGTGCGAAACAACTCGATTTGTTCGCGGGACCTTCGACGACGGGGTTACTTCCCCCTCAACTACCACCCACCTCGGGGATGGGACACGCTCAACCTGTCGTGCCAGGCCCGTTTATACTCGGATCGAGTGCCAACCTGTTGTTTACGCAACCTGTGCAGGCGACAGGGGGCGGTGGGTCGGGGTCTCGCTCGCCGTCCCACGAAGGACCGCCGTCGACAGACAGTCATGGGAGCCAGGCGCAGGTCTTGGCGCCTGCTTACGTCGCGCAGCCATTGTTCGTCTATCCTTCTGGATTGCCTCAGCCTGGAGGACCTCCAGATGCCCAACATCCACGACCGGTGTACATGCTGGCGAATTCACCCCCGCATTTCATGTCGGGGCAGGATGGAGGTGGAGGGATGGGAATGGGAATGGGGATGGGAATGGGAATGCCACTGGGACCGAGGTTGTTCGTTCCGCAACCGTCTGGATTGCGGACGCCGACGTTTGGGTGATGGAAATGTTTTATTTTTTGGTTGGACGGGACGACCACTCCCCTTCTTGCCCCTTTTCGCACTTTTTTTCGTTCCCTTCCGTTTGTGACATTGTTGTTGCCCTTATTGGTTCGATTGCATTGCAATTATACCCGCTTGCTTCGTTCTTGTTACCCCCATCTATCGACATTTTACCTTGGCCGGACGGTCAGGATATTCGGCATGCTACTACGCATGTGCTTTCTTGTCTTGCATTGACATTGATTTATATCCTATGTCTCGCTCAGGGGTGCGTCAAGCGGTTCTGCACCAAACTAGTGATCACCAGGGCAGCTGGTATTGTTAAAAGTGGTGTCGGGTTCTGGCTGACAAAATCACATGTTCGTTTCAAACATGCTCGATGAGTCAAGCGTTTGCCCATCGCACCGCTGGTATACCGTACCGTGTATACCGATAGACGCGCGAGCCAGTATCCTGGACTCAGGCTCTTGACCACATCGCCTCCTCGAGAGCGACTACCAACGAACGAGCCAAACGAACAGTCTCACAAGTGACGGCTGAGATGACGGTCTCACGCGGTACGCCCGTGTTTCCCGGAGATCACGATCAGTCCCACAATCATCCCGACTCATCAACAAACCAGGACGAGCGAAAACTTGATGCGCTTGATGGCGGGCTACGAGCAGCGTCATGATTCCTAGGGACAAGCACGGCTTCAGCATCGCACGCAGTGATCGCACACCACCAGGTTATATAAATGTGCATTGCCTTCACATTGTTCCGTCGTTTGTGACACCCCTTGTTCAAAGATGAAAAAAGGGACCCTTGACGACGTTGATGGGTGCCCTCGCCCTCTGGACGCTCGCTGTCAAGCTTCTGATGGGGTCAGTGGAATGAGCTATGAGTGTAGTCATGATGGTCTGGACTGTCTCACCATGCCCGGGTTAGCCCGTCGCATGCTTTGCATTCGCAAGAGATGGGCTGGATACATCTCACTAGAGATGGTGGTCGACTTACACGTTACTTGATGCTGCCTTCGGATGGAAAACACGGCAAACGGATGTGCTCATGTTCCTTCCCACTCCGTTTGTTGTGTTTCTGAAGATGAGGCGCGCGATCATTCAATCGAGTTCCCGGGGACTGTCACAGTCACGAGTAGCTCGTGACACAGGCTCTCCTAGTACTATCATGAACACCGCTCATAGTTGCCATGCCCAGCACGATATGTCATTTCCTCCGGTCGTCTGCAGATTGCCGTAGGAGTATTCCATCCATCCACCTCACAACGGAATTGTTTGGCTCGGACCTTGTCCATTCTGACGATCCTATTTCCACCTGACAAGGGGCTAAATACCAGGTTTGCTCAAACAGGCGATTTACAGTGTCTGTCCAGCGGTGACAACAGTTCGATGTTCGAGATCCCGCCCTGCGTGACTTTCCACTGGAATCGTTATCCTCTCCGTCCTTAAAAGGTTGTGGATGAAGACGACTCACAATCCTTACTAAGGATCGTGCTCCAGGGCCCGTACCACAGCTTCTCATCCGACGGAAGATGAGCGGTGTAGTGTTGCAAGATACGGCGAGCAAGGTCGGGAAGAGAATTAACAGTCTGAATCTTGAAGAAGTTTCAACAGGTTTCAACAACTTCACGTTGTGAGAATCTGGTCACCCTAGTCTCATATTCAGCTCCCGCCAGTACAATGATACGACTGCCGCTCACTGTATCTGAGTCGGTCCTCGCTGATGCGGCTCTACCATGCCCAGTGTTTAATATGTCGTTTCCTCCTCTCAACTGCGAAGCACTGCAGGGGTACTCAGTCCATTCCCCAAACAACCAAGATCTTTGGACCTTGGTCGTCAATGCTGACGATCCTATTCCCAACTACTACTGAGGGCTATGATCTTGTACGCCTACAAGTCAAGACCTACTAGGAACTGGATGCGTTAAAACTGCTTCCAGACCTCTTCCTCGAGGTCACGAAAGTCGCAGATCCGCTTTCTGCTCTTCGAACGATAAAAACAACAATCACTGGTCGAATGGAGTCGACCACATGCTTCATCGAATCGATGTAGACACTGGGTAAGAGTTCTCGAAAACCGCTCTCGATATGATGTTAGGGAAGACGATGAACCTAGGGCAAGACCGCTTATTGAGTGTCACCATTCAGTCTATGACGCATCTTCCTTTTGCCGTGCATCCCTTTCCGTACGTGTTGTGTCGAGATTGTTATCGTACAGTGTGACATTGGATGCTAATGCTCATGTTAAGAAAAATAATATCATGCATTGTTGGCGAGTAACGATGGTCGACGCCTCCGTGCCCGTTCATTCTCGTTGGCAATCCTACCCAATAACGGGGTCTCAGTGATGGGTTGAAGCGCGGTCAAGAAAGATCAAGCCTGGTTTTTCGGGCCGCCCTGTTGATGATCCTGATCTGAAGAGTCGGATGAAGACGCTCGCTGTTGAGCTAGTATGATGCGCATGGCACGTGCATGGATAGAGTTCGTTCTCCTCACACCCGGAGCCCATCAGGAAGTGATTCAATAAACAAACATTATTTGATTATTTGAGCTAGTGAACCAGACCGCAACTAATCCAAAGGACGGACGACGGTGCTTTGTTAGGAATGACTAACTAGCTTCCTAAATCTTGACGCTTTGCTCCTTTTTGTTATTACTACGGGAAAACAAAAATAAAACAGAAATCGGGGACATCGTTGAAACCAACATGTTCATATATTTTTCATGTTCGTCGAGGCTGCTGCAGCATACGTTCTACGTTCAAAAAAGAGGGTGCTATCACGAAGAAAAAAAAATAGGTGAGCATCATGATGACAGCATGACGGCGCACTGACCTGGGGATGCATGGTTCGCACCAGCTCTCCAATCTCGAACCCCTGGTCCGAAGCGTTCGCGTCCAAACTTGACCCATGTAGCACTCTAGCACCCATCTCGGGATCGCCCGAGCCATTCGCGCCACCCTCGACCTCGGGACCCTGGTTGGTGCCCGCGAATACTATCCCAGACACGGTCAGATCCAAACCGGCATTCGACCGCGACAGCACGCCAAACCCGGTATCGATATGAAAGCGACCATGGACGTCTTGGTCGTATAGCTCTCGTATGCCGATGATGAACCGCGGGATGAGGGTGTAAAACGTTATGTACACAAATGTGTCCAGGAGGAGTGCAGCAGTGTTTGTTGGAGACCCCACTGTGTTGAGCACATCGTTGATTTGGTAAAGCACATTCCTAAAAGTCGGGGAGGTGACGTTTTCGGCGTTAACGTTTATGCGAATAATCGTCAAGAGAGCATGCGCAAAGGAATATGGGCGGAATGTACGGGAGGGAATAGGGACATACACGACAAAATAAAAGATGCCGTCTTTCGCTAATTTTTGCATGTAGCGGTTGGGTTGCCATTGCTTCGTCGCTTTGAACAAATTGACTGATTGTTTCAGGGTTTGGAAGAGTGCGAGCATCAGTAGTGTGCCACCGAGAACCAACCGCGGGGCTGCAATAGACAATCCATGGAACCGTGGAGCGTTAACGTACGAAGCATTGCAAAATGAAAAATCACGAATCCGGACGACAGTTGCTGAGAAAAACATGTAGGGTTAAGTGAGGCCGTCCAATTGTATTGATGTATCCGATTTGGTACATACCTGAGAAGTAGGCTCCGTAAATTCCATCAAAAACGAAGGTAGTAATAACTTGCGGCACAAAAATCAACAGTAGGATGCAAAGAATGGTCCTGGATCGACCCCACATGGCATAGACACGCAGAATCATCACCACTATAACCCAAATCAACATGGCGGAAGATGAGAGTAGAGGCCAATTTAGCTCACGGTCGGCGGCGGAAAGGACCACTGCGAATGCCCAACGAACTATCTCAAACGCTGCATTACCTTTGAAATATCCGTGCCAAATTTCGACGCTGTGGATTCCAGTAAATTGGGGTGCTTACAACTGTTCAACCATTAAAAATACTAGTTTATCTCAAAGATTAGGGACATACACCTGTCGGAACCAGACCATCAGTGGTGACTAAGGTGTCAAATGGGATAGTGACCGACTTCTAGAGGTCCAGGTAAGAAGCTACTGCCAGCTGCAAATGTACCAGTTGAGCTAACGAACTTAATTTTGGGCCTTTGAACATACTGAGTGCGGAGAGGCTGGAATGGATTTAAAAGTTAACCACGTTCGAAGATGCGCCCAGTGATTCGGCCTGTGCACCTACATAATCCAACAGAAACCGATGTAACGGACCTATCGGAACAGTTAGTTCCAAACAGATTGGCCAAACTGCCAGAATGGTTTATACTCACGACAACAAACATCGTAGAGACCCAGGTCCAGCGTTTGCACTGTGAAAGGAGTGGAGACGCATGTGGGTGACAATCGACAAGTCCTTACCCAAACATACTCTATCTTTGTAGAATGTTAGCAATTGACACGGAGTGGAGGTAGAGAAGGAATGGGATACCTCTTTTGAGAAGGTGAGGACTGCAGTTTGACGTTAAACAGGGAATGCTGGCAAACGTTTCACTTACTATAATCATATATGGCGGCAACGACAACAACGACTGGAATGGTGTATCAGATTGATCTTCAACCGAGTTATGAACAACTGTACGTGATGCATAGTTGTTTAGAACAATTAGTTCCAAGACGGACTGTAGGTGGGAGGACATGAGGTGTGAAGGAAACAGTGACGACTTTGATTGCAATCAATGGTGGAGTGGGGCCACTGGGTTGTGTATGGTCTCCAAGAGCATACTGGGCAGGCTATTTATTGTCCGCAATCTGTGCCATGAAAGACCATTCCATCACAACACGACATCGTGACAGCAGAAAGGACTCGAAGGCCCCTGTATCGGATCATATGGTTAATATTATCACTCTAAATAAAACGAACTTCCTCCAACGCTGAGTACGGGGCTTAGGATCCCAAGTAGCGATGTATCTTCCGCTCGACGTTTTGACTATTGCACGCAGTTGAACGTTGAGTGATCAATGAATGTGTAAGCATTCGCTATCGGGATAAATTGGAGTTGCCAGGCTTAATCATATCACCTCTCGTGTGAAGCGGGCTTTGGATAAAATGAAATTGCCATGATCAACACCGTACTGTTTCGTTGACATCGAGGTACCGTGACGGATGAAACATACTAGAGGGGAAAACCGGATCAACCCGCTATCTATGCGAACTTACGGTGTGCCCTTGCTACCCACTTCACATTCCTATCCGACATGGACCGACCTATGCCATTCAGATGGTGGATAGCTGGGGAAGATGATAGCACAGAACGTGCGCAACACCCCTCCATGGGTTGGTGTACTCGAAATGCATCTCGTCCACTTGGTAAAGGACATGAATGAAGTAAGGTAAACTTACCAACAAATAAAGCCATAGCTTGAGGTTGAATAGTTGCTCTATTTGGATATGATATCTTGCGCGAAATAGTGAGGAAAATGGTACTTGTGCCAATCCTATACTGACCGCTTATCATCCGCCCAGGAGGACACCACATACGACGGGTGACTTCAAGTTATATGGGTTGACTCTAGCCGCTGCTGTCCGATCCACTGTAAAATCTGAGACAAATCCGATACATCGCAGTTTTTTCGCTTGCCTCTTCTCCATTTGGTCACCCCTGATATGAATTCAGGTCAGTGCACCGCAATGGAAGGTACATATAACTATTACAGGGTGTGGAAGAATGTCGGGGCGAACCTTTTGGTAACCGGTGGTTGAAGTTGACAGAAGTATAAGTACAGATTGAATCACTTGGTATCTATTGATGCGTTAACGGCAGAGCCATCGATGGAGTCCGATATAGTACCTACCAGGAGATAAGACCCGTCATGTCGTCCACCGCAAGCGGCGTAGCCAGGAGAGCGAAGAGGAAGCGACGCAGGGAGTTGGCGTAGCTGCAGGCGCAGCAGGACGATGTTGGTTGGTCATTCATTCAGCAGTGGAGACATAGAGAACATTGGGGTGTGCGGCCGGCGCACAAGTCACTGACACCCAGTTTCCCTCCATGACTTGAGTTGCACCCTGCCTTGTTTTCCATGCAGACGCGTCACGATTCCCGCAGAGAAACCTCAGTCGACTACGGCGAGGTCGCAGGAAATGACTGGGTACCAGTGGGTGGCAGGGTTTCCGATGTTGTTGTCGTGCGAACTCCGACCAGACGGGCTTCAAGCTGGTAACCGTCCAACGTGCCTTGGCCATCATCATCGAGCGCGGATATGTGCAGGAGAGAGCCGTGAAGATCAAGAAACACCAGGACCACAACTCATACAGTGGCAGGCTCAACCTGGTGCCCCGCACGTACGCTATGAGCAAGCAAATAGCTGGGCCATGTTTCGTGTTTGGTCAGGCGATTGAGCCAACGATTGCCAACTAGATGGAGGGAAGGCTTGACTCATCCTAGTGTGGCCTGTGACCATAGTGGTACTACTCGAGGCCTTGGTGCGTGCTGCAGTCGTATCGCCTAGCCATGACATGCTGACCCTGCAGACGACGACACCAGCATTGGCGACGATCGCAAGAATTCAGATATTTTACGCTGTCGTTACACCCCTCACGCGCACGTGCCAGCTTCCCCCAGACAGCAGAGTCTCCCTCGTCCTTTTAAGCGAGAAGACGAGGTCCCAGCCCTATCCCCGAGTCATGAAAATCGACTCGTCCATTTTGCGTACCTCGCTTTGAATCTATCCGGTCTCAAGCTGTCCGCGTGGAGGATTCACGAAAGATTCAACTGCATCCCACGAACCGCGTTCTTGGGCATCTCTCAGGTTTCAACTTGGGCGACAAGACAATACAGTCGACTAGTGTGGCCCTCCCTCGTTCTCTCGCCACGAACATCTTATTCGACAACAGCTTTCGTAGGCGCTAGGCTGCGCATTGTATCGCTCCACCGCTGTTCGTCTGTCCTCATGTCTGCGGGAGTCGCTTTTTGTCTCCAATGGAATTCTGCACAGGGTTGGCGCTTCCTTCATCGGTCCTCTTGATGACTCACTTGCATCACCGCGTGCTCGCCCAACTCGCCACGCCCACAACAAACCCGCTTCGGGTCTCGGGCAACACCTCGAAGTGCTCCGTCTCATTTCCCGTGCCTCGTCCATATTTTCTCAGGTACCCCTCTGTTCACGTTCGACGCTGTGGCCTGCGCTTCTCCCCACGTCTTCCCACTAGACGGTGATCATGCTGAGCAAATCCCTCTCCTCTCTGAACCCACCGCGTCGCCACCGCCCTCTCTTACCCACCCCAAATCCTCGTCGACGATGACGGAAAGAGCTCGCTCCGTCGACCGCACTCTCGTTCCACTCTGCTGCCCTCGCCGGGACATCGTTCCAGGGGCCAGTGCGAACGTCCTGTCAGCGATGTCGTCATCGGGCACGAGCTTGAGTAGTAAAGGGTCCGGGCTCAGCTTGAACGCGTTGGCGTTTGTACCGTCGTTGACTCTATCAAGACGGGAAAGGGTAGAAAGGGTAGACCGAGAGGACGCAGATTTGCACATTGTGCCAAAAACAGATCAATAGTTCACCTGGCGTAAATGGCGCACTGATCCGTGCTTCGCTTCTAGCACGTTTCATCCAGCTCGGTCTTTCAGGCCAGCGAGAGAAGGCATGGATAAAATTGGATCAAAACCGAGGAGTTGAGGACGGAGCGCTTCGAAGGATTGCCTGAGACCCGAAGCGAGTTCGTTGCTGGAGCTGGCGAGTTGGGAGAGCAGACATTGCTGCGAGCGAGTCGTCAAGAGGACCGACAAAGGAAATGAAAGAAAATTGTGTGTTGTTGCGGCCCCAAATCAAGGACGAGTGTCTATAAAATGATGTAGGCATGTCTCGGTGTGAATCATCTTCATTCGCCGCTTGGATGGAATAGATAATTTCATCACAGTGCCTCAAGATCAATGAAACGGCCAGGATGCGGTGTTGATCGTGATTATCTGAAGACCAACACCGCCCGTAGCACTGTTTGACACCCACGTCCTGTGATGTGGGCATAGTAAAGCCTCACATCAATTTCTTGATCATTCAACGTTGAACATTGATCGATGATCAACCAAGGGGGTCCATCTCTCCATGTTCTTATGTTTCGGTCAATAGTCAAGACACCGCGCGGAAGATATATCGCTCCTTCTGGCCTCAGATCATCATGCCTGACGTTTAGAACCCCATCTAAAGACCGCCCCCTGTTACGGACAACTCGACATCGTATTAATAAGTTTTGGTACACGTTTGCTTTCGGCGAGATGATAATTATGACCATATGATCTAGATCCGGTGTGGTTTTCATGGCACGGATACCGGACGATAAATAGCCTGCCACATATCTTTCGGAGGCTAAACACATCCTCATCCACTCCCAATCGTGGTTGCCATAAAAAAACTCGACACTCTTTCCATCACTCATGTCCTCCGACGTACAATCCATCCTGCAGCTTCTCGTTCTGAACAATCATCTAGCCTGTACGGTCACTCACAACACTGCTAATATTTAGTCTGATGCACCAGTGCAGTCGCTGCCATCACTGCCGTCGTGTATGATTATAGTGAGTGAATTGTTTAGGATCATTCCCTATCACTACCGCTGAAACATAAAAACCGTAGTCCTCACCTTCTCAAGAGAGGTATTCCATCTACTCTCCACCTCCGTTTCATGCCTAACAATGTACAAAGTTAGACTACGTTTGGGTACGGAGTTGTCGACTATCACCACATGCAACGCGTTGAATCATCTCACAGCACCGACCCTGGACCTGGGTGTCTACAATTTTTGTTGTTGTACGTACGATTCTTCTAGTTTCGGGCAGTTTGGCCCATATTTCCTGACCTGACTGGTACAAATAGGTTCGATACGTCGGTCTTTATTGGATTGTGTGGGTGTATACGCCGAGTGCATTTTTAGCATGATTAACCCAAGTTCAATCTCAGAATTTACGCACTCAGTATGTTTTGGGGCCTACATAAGATATATCTGCTGAACCAGTACATTCACAGCTGGCAGTTCGTTTATTCCTGGCCCTGTAGAAGTCAATTTGTTTTCTCATTGTACACCTCCCCCATCACTAATGGACCGATTTCGATAGATGTACGTATCTCAAATTTGCAACAAACCACGGATTTCTGATGGCCGAATAGATGTAAGCACTTCAATTTGTTTGCGTCTACAATGTCAAAATAAAACGTGGTCATTTTCACAGGTAAAGTCATATATCTATCATATACTTGGGCATTTGTAGTGTTTCTGTCTACCGCCGATTGTGAGTTACATTGCAGTCTGGTGGCTTCTTCCTCTATGTTCATTTGGGTTATAGTATTGATGATTCTCCGTGTCTACGCAATGTGGAATCGATCTAGGACTATTCTTCGTGTCCTTCTGTCAGTTTACATCATACAGACCCTTATCACTGTGGTTTTTGAGGGACTTTATGAGAACCCTAATACTCACCTCTCAGGTATGTACCAAATTGGATGCATCCTATGATACAATGGCCAGCCTCACGTGAATTTCACTTTTCCTCAGTGATAACCGTCCGAATTCTTGATTTTTCGGTTTGCAGTGCTTCGGTCGACAATCTGTCTTATCCACTCTATTTTGTAGGCCCGCGATTGGTTCTCAGTGCTCTACTGGCAATTCTCGCTATCCTCCAAACCCTGAAGCAATCATTTCAGCTGTACAAAGCAACGAAGTTATGGCAGCCCAATCGCTACATGCAGAAACTAGTGACAGACGGAATTCTTTACTTTGTCGTGTATGTCCTCACTTCCCATGTCCTTTGCTCCCGAGAATTATCTGCACAGATACTAACGACGAAATTGCTTTGTGTCAATTTATATAGGAATGTGCTTTTCCAAACCAATGATCTCCTCCTCGCAGCCGGGTTTCCAGGAGGAGGCAATATTTACATTTTTCTACTGGCATTTGTTGCCGTAGCCTTTTACATCGTCATCCCTCGGTTCGTCATCAGCATACGGGAGTTATATGACCGTGACATCCATCGTGGCTTTCATATCGACACGGGGTTCGGCGTGCAGTCTCGATCGAATGCTGGCACAGATGCCACTGTGTCCGCGATAGTATTCGAGGACGAAAACCGGAGTTCCGAGGTAGCAGGTGACACGGTTACCTCTACCGATCTTGAAATGGGTCGTAGAGCGCACGAGTCAAGTTCCAACGAAGATCCTTCCATTGGTAAGGAGTAGGGATGTGAGGTTGGAGAGCTGGAAGATAGAGGAGGCTGGTATTTATGGGCGGTCTGCTAGCAAACTTGATATGCAAATTCCTTTTCTTCAGGCTAAATGTATGTACTATACGAACGTACTGTTTCGAGAAAAACGGGTGGTGACACCCTTTCAGAGTCTGTTCTTGTGTATCGTATTGTTGTTGGTCTTTTTCCAACATGTCCATCTTAGCTGTCCGTTGTTGGATTCCTCCACAGCTGAATAATATCAGCATTATCACCGGTTTTGAGTGGATTGCTTGCCAATGGCGGACCATTCCGAAGTTCAAACAATGGCGAGCATCAGCTATCTGTCGATTGATCACTAGTCAAGAGGAGATGGACGACGCACGAACGCAAAGAGGGCGCATCAGACACCCACACTTGTCCAATCATGCCGCAAATCTACAGGAGGTATCTTTGGCAAAAGCTCTATAATCGAAAAAAAAAACTTACATGCTGTACAATACTACTGTGCAAAGATAAGAAGAACATGTCCGCGTGCCATATCATAAAGGAGAGTCTCTCACTTCCTGTATTTCCCAACGTACGTTTCCGCTACCAATGGAACACGAGTGTCGAGCTCGTATGCAGGCGTCTTCGAAATATTGAGTCATTTGTCCGCACCCTGTTCAGATCCGAGAGAGAAGCGTTTACGCATGGGCATGATAATGAGTGCCTGGGTCACGATCCGAAACACCCTACTCCTCAGGCGGAACAGTGCAGTGCAGCGGATAACATAAGATGCGTTGAAATGACGCTGAACCTCGAGGCCCAACAAGGCCCAACAAGGGTAAGAACTTTTTTTTTTTTTTTTTTAAACCTTGTTTATTGTCCTTGGAGCTGTGCCCCTCATTGGACATTACATGTGGTGTAAGTAGCTATGGAGTGCGGGGAGAGTAGCTGTTGCTTTGTACATAGTTATCAGCTCGAGTCCCGGGTGTGGGTGAGCAGGTGGGTGGGCTGCATGGTGCCCAATGGGTTGATAATAGTTAATAGTAAAGTATGAATTCGTAATGAAAAGAAGGCGAGAGGAAGTTAAATGGGAAACATATACTTAGAATGAGTGCCAAGTCTAGAAAGAGAGGAAAAGCAAAAAAGGACAAGGAAAAGGATGAGAAGATAGAGAGATATGTGGTCAACCATGAATGCAGTAGATGTGAGGTGAGGTTATACGGTGAAGTGGGAGGTAAGGGAGGCTTTTACATCTGGAAAAAAAAATATATGGCTGTAGTACCACAGTTTCTGTGTGTGCTACATAGCACTCTGTAGCACTGCTTGTACACATGCCTACTACATTGCACTCTGTAGTGCTGCTCGTACACACTCCTACTACATGACACTACATCATCATCCTCAGCCAAGTCCACCTCCATGACCTCTCCATTCCAGACTGCCTCCTGCCGATGAACCTCAGCAATGATGGCAACATCATCCCCAAGCATCTCTGCTACAATATCAATGTTTTCTCACTCCTCTGGGGGATTAAGGAGCTCATCAACAGAGAGTGGGTTGCCTCCTTTGGCTTCTGTTTGCATGTGGGAAGTTCTGGTCATGGGTGATGCTTTGGAACAATTGCCATGTCCGAGTCGAAGGTGGAAGGATTCTCCTCCATGGCCCTTGAATAATACAATAGTGAAGTTAGTCCAGGGTCGCTTGGGCCCAATTCACTCCCAACCAAGTTTCAGCCCTGTGAAAATACTATCTCATAATGTATATTCTGTCCATTCAACCAATACATTATACGTTTGTCAGTAAATTGTATATTTCCCTGTGTACCGTCATGGGAGCTCTCCAAAGTCTATACAGTATGAAAAATATATGCTCCTACCTCATACGTTATGAGATAATCAACTGTAGTTCCCACAATAGCAGCATAGCGAGATGAGCTAAAATTGAATAAGCAAATAGTACAATGGTGTAAATGATGACCCTCAGCCTTCCAGCTTTGTTCAGTGCCTCCACCTCCGCCATGATCATCTCCTCGAGTGCCACCACTCTTGACACCATGTCTCTCCCAATCTGACTTGGTGTGTTTCTCCTGTGACAACTGTTCCTCCGCTGGAGTTGGAGGATCTCTACCTTGACCTTGAGTGTCTCCACCTGTCAAGGACAGAGAGGGCGAGAGCACATTGTGTGTCCTCATTGTGTTGTGTGGGAGAGGGAGTGAGGGAGAGGGTGAGGATGAATGGGCAAGGGTGCATCATGTGTCCTCATTGCATCGTGTGGGAGAGGGAGAGGGAGAGGGTGCGAGGGTGCATCGCCACGCTGTCATCAATGGTAGTGGGAGCGTTCACGAGGGGCATTGTGTGTCCTTGTCGCATCGTGTGGGAGAGGGAGTGAGAGGATGAATGGGTGAGGGTGTGTCGTGTGTCCTCATTGCATCGTGCAGGAGAGGGAGAGGGAGAGGGAGAGAGGGCGAGGGCGCATCACTGCGCTGTTGTTGATGGTAGTGGGAGTGTTTGCAAGGGGCATCGTGCATTCGTGCACTGTCATCACATTGCACTGGCATCATTGTTGTGTGAAGGAGAGGGTGAGGGTGAACAGGCAAGGGTGCAGATGGCGCCATGGTGGTGGAGAGGGCATGGGTGCATTGTGCATCATGCTGTCATTGCCATCACATCGTCACGTCATGAGGGAGAGGGAGTGAGGGGCAAGTTGAAGGTGCCATTTTTTTTGGTGGGGCATGTATGCAGCGCGAATGGGTGGTGGCTGAGTGGATGGATGTGAATGCCGAATGGGTGGGCTGGATGCAATCAGCAAGCCCTTGCACTCAATTGAACAGACAATGGAGCATGAGGAGGCAGGACAGGGGTGATGGGTGAACCCTCACACTTAATTTGACATATGGATGGTGTGAATGAGCACAAGACTTGGACAAAATTTCCATGGGAAGTCACCTGATCTTGTTGATTGTTGATGATGCGGCCTCAATTTCAACTCAGCCCCCGCCTAAGCCTCCAGCACTTGTTTCATGTTGCCACTGCCGCTCTTCAAGCCCAAACACTTGATGGTCGCCCAGCGCTATGACGTTTTGCATCACCATCACCTGTTTTTGAGCCCGATTGCTCACCCTTGCCCTTGCCATGTCCAACTGTGTCCATTCAAGCCATTCAAGTGCGACCAGAAAAAAAAAGTCTCACCCCACTCCAAGTTTGCTTCCAAATCACGACAACACCATGGATGACGAGCGCTGCCCCACACAACTTCTACTGCCACCCCTTTGCAACAATGGCATGATGGCATGGCAACATGACCTCCACACATTGACGACAATGACGATGCAATGGCAACATCACCATTGCCACACACCAGCTCAAGATGACACTGTCGACAGATGTGCCAACTCACAATGATGACACCATTGTGACAACATTGGTGATGCCACCAGATGCATGTGACTGCAATGACAACACCATCAATGGATGTGCTGGCTCACAACAACAACAACAACAACATCACAATTTTTTTTTTGCTCTGACACTCTTCTGTCAATGGACATGCTTCCAGCTCACAACAATGACAATATGATGACAGCAACACCACCACCATGACATTGACGATGCTGGTGATGCCACACATGACAGCAATGACAATGACAGCAACACCAGCATCTTGCCCACTATTTGCTACACCTGGAGACTCGGAACCTTTTTTTCATTTGTGCTGTGTAAGTCCCTCATTCCAAAATGTGAATGCTCTAACCAGAAATGCAATTTGGCAGGGATGTTCAAGCATTTGATGAGCAGGACGCAGAGGAAGGTGATGTGGCTGAAGAGGATAGAAAGACAGTCGAGGTAGCTGGACAGTCTGAGGTCGAGACGAAGGTGGAGGATATGGAGGATATGGAGGAGTAGATTTGATACAGTGTTTCTATGTTCGGATGACCTTGTTGCAGTGCTCTATGTAGTGCTATATTGTTTGCTGTAGTGCTACTTGCCAATGACTACAGCTTGCTACAGGTCACTACATAGAACTATGTAGTGCTATATTGTCTGCTTAGTGCTACTTGCCAATGACTACAGCTTGCTACGGGTCACTACATAGAATTCTCTGAGGAACAAAGCCACTATATATTACTCTATTGAGGGGGGAAGACTACAGTGTCTACCAGCACTATACACACTATGTAGTACTATGTAGTAATATCTTTTTTTCCAGATGTGGAGGGAGCCAACTGAAACAGGCAGTTGAATCTGGGTTTGGAGAGTCCATTAGAAGTGCAGGGAGGCAGCGTGCTGGAGAAGGAGGTTGAGTTCTCTCTGGTCATAAGAGAGGAACTTGGAAAGTTCCTGCTCTCGCTTAATGCGGTTAATGCATTTAGCAGTGGGAGTGGAGTAGAGTCCGTTTCTGAGGGTGAGTGCCTCAGCAGGGGTGATGGGGTCAGAAAAATCAACAATGGATTGGGAAAGGTGTGCTGAGGCATGGGGAAATGAGGGAGGAGGAGGTGGAGAGGGCCGTAGATGCCCCGAGACGGGTCATCAGCTGGGTTGCGGGTGCTAGGTGTGAAAATGGGAAGTACGCTCTGAATGCGGGATGCGTCAGAGCCAATGAAGGAGTGGATGTGCTTGAAGATGTCATTGATGTCTTTGTTGCAGTGTCTGCCAACCCACCAACTTTCGACAACACTTGTGTTGTCCCCATAAGTGACAACGTGTCTGGGATGCTCCAGGAGGCCAGAGAGAGTGGTGATAAGGAACTCGAAACCAACAGCTTCTGCCCAAGCGATGTCTCATTTGCTGTTGTCATGCATTTGCCATCCTGGGAGTTGCCAATGATGATAGCAATGCCAATGCCAGAACTAGCATCTGAAAATGCCTGTGGGTTGAAAAATGATCAGGGGAGCAATATGGGGCACCAAGCTTTGTTCACCAAGAGTACTCGCCTCCACCATTTTAAGTCGTCCGCTATGGCCTTGTCAGGGCGGTGTGGTAGGAACAGCTTTGATGTGCATACTGCTAACATGGGCTCAAAGCCTGCTAGGTATGCCTTCCTTCGGGAATTAAGGAGGCGGTGTGTAATAGTTTGCCATAGAGTTTGCTGATGTGGTTGAGGCAGTGTTCATGGCGCTGCTCCCATTCGTCGATTGTGTGTAGGTATTTGTTGTGCTTCTTGGGGGTCAGCTCGATGAGTCTTTTGTCTAGGTGCCATCTGAAGCCTATGTAGGTAGTAGACGGTCCGAATGGTTGATCCTTTGAGATCTCCCAGGGGATGCCAAGTTCTGCAGAGATTGTGTCTATGTCAGATAGGTCATATGTAAAAAGGCTGTCATGGTGCAATCAGGGGGAGGCATATGACAGGCAGGTGATAGGGTGGGTGCAGTTCTCATTAAACTCTTGGATGGATCCATCTTCATTGGTGGAGCCGGTGAACCAAACGCAGCTGCCCGCCTGGAGCATGTTCTGCTGCGTGATTTGGTTATGGCATAGTGCTCACATTTGGTTATATTTGGTTAGGTGTGTGTTACGAATTCAGAAGAAAATGTGGTCGTTGACCCACTTATCTAGCGGTCCAATGCCACAGTGTCAGAAGATCTCAGCAGCAGCGTCTGCAAGGTGACCATAGCTACCTGCTGAGGGGGTTACTCCGAATGCTGTGCATGTGTCAATACATCCATGGGTGGGTGATGTGCAATGACCACCGCCGGCCACTGTGATGGATGTAGTGGAATAGTTCTGTAGGCTTCGGCTACGTCCTGAGTGGCAGCTTCAGATTGAGGAGGGAGTTTTGAAGCTAGATGGTGTAACAGACGCTATAACTCGCAACCTTTATTATCTCATCTTCGTTTCTTATTGCTTATCACATAGCTAACCCTTAACAGATAACCCTTGCAACTCTTATCTTATCAAGTCATGTGATCCCTATCACGTCAGCAGTCACATGTCTAGTCACATGACCAGTCACATGACCTTATCTCTTATCTCGGCTGTGCAACACATGTTGTACACATTGCATCCTCATGCTCGCCTCATGCTTTTCCCTTTGACTCACTTTTCCTTATCGTCCAATAGCATTAACCCCTCT